>CAUYSK010006175.1:0-121430 GCA_963575035.1 Avahi laniger
CACGCGCACACACACACACACACGCACACACACACACCACACACGGACGCACACACACACGCACACACCACACACGCACGCGCACACACCACACACGCGCGCGCACACACCACACGCACGCGCACACACACCACACACGCACGCGCGCACACACGCGCACACACGCACGCACGCACGCGCACGCTTTCCCCTCATTGCTTGCAATTGACCAGCCAGTATCGACACATCATTATTAGACTCTGTGGTGTACGCTGGGGTCCGCACTTGGTGTCATACATTCTGTGGGCTTTGACAAATGTGTCAGGACACGTATCCACCGTGACAGCATCACACGGAGTAGTGCCATTGCCCTGAAAGCTCCTCTGGGCCCTGCCGAGTCACTCTCCCCTCCACCTCCCTTTATCCACCCCGCTGGGAACCCCACGAAGCCACATTCCTGACCGGAGAGGACGAGCTCTCCTGCTCCGGTCTGAGGGACAGGATGGGCCCTGCCCCAAAGCGCGGCCTGGGTCCTGGCTCTGGGGTGGTCTGACCCTCTCCTGTCGCCCCTCCGTCCCCCCAGGCTCAGCAGAGGACGGCCCACGGGTGGTGTTCATGGTGGATTTGTGGCATCCAAACGTCGCGGCGGCCGAACGGCAGGCCCTTGATTTCATCTTTGCCCCAGGACGATGAGAGCGTTTCCCGTGCTGGAGTCGGGAGAGGGGCCGAGGTGAGCTGGACACACTGTGGCCCCGCCCAGCCTACACCTGCGTCACGGTTCCACGCTCAGAAACCTGCCTCGACGGAAAGCTCTCACTTGGGTATTTGGGATTTTTATACCCTGTCGGGTCCCTCCTTCCTTTGGTTATTGTAAATGGAAACTTTTCAGCCTGTATTTCCTTAGGTTTTTTGGTTTTTTTCCTTCCAATCATTTGCTTCTGAGATTTTTTCTGGCCTATTAGCGCATTCCTTTGACTCTGTGACCAGAGACCCAGTGCCCTTGTAAGTCTGCGTCTCGTTGCTACTTGTTTTTTCAAGTGCTCTGAAATACAGTAACCAAATGGTTATTTGTCTGAATGTAATAATGTAGAACTTCTTGTCATCGTAAAAGAAAAAAACCTAAAAACTGCAAACCAGAGAGCTGCAGAACTTGGCCTCTGACGTTGGCACCCAGGGGACCCTGCAGCCACTGCAGGGCAGGGGGACAGTCTGCAGCCCCCGCACCCGGCGGCTTCAGTAGCAGGTGGAGAAGCTGCCGGACACGGTCAGGGTGGTGCACGGCGTCCGGGCCCAGGGAAACTGTCACCGTGGCTCACCTCACCCCAACCCCTGTCAGGTCCCTGATGGCAACGGCATTCGGCCAGAGGGACTGGAGGCTGTCCTTGCAACCGGCTGTCCTACAGAGCCAAAGCTGGTGTCCCCGAGAGCCAAGCTACAGCTCACACAGAGCAGCCACGAAATGTGCAACCCACGTACCTCACTGCCCACAGAAGCCCTACTGCCCGACCAGGCCTGGAAATTCCCAGTTTTCGTTGTTTTGAGTCCACGGTGACGAACATTAAGACCACCAGGTTGGCTGATAAGAGCCGAGGTGGGATAAGACCTCCCTCATCCAGTGACGTTCTGGGAAAACCTTTCTTTGGCAAAACTGGAATCAAAGATCTGACCAAAGTGTGTCTGTTTTGCTTTGGAGTTCTGTTGCCTATGGTTTTTTTTTTCCCCCATTGATTTGTACATAAATGTTCAAACACTAGACACAGAGATAGTGGAAGAGTCGTGTGTCTTTGTCATTGCACAAAGGTATGCATGGAGTGGCAGTGACCCAAGCAAGTGTGCGTCAGTGAGGACACAGGGAAGACCTCCAAACCCAAAGGACCCATGGTCGCTGTGCTGTCTTTCCGGTCTTCCGTGAAGAACACGCAGACCTCTTCCCAAAGGAAAAGGCCAGGAAGCCAGAGTCAGGCACTCAGCCTAGAAACAGCCTCTGCTAACTGACACGTGAAAGCGTAGCCGGCCAGCCGTACTAGAGATGCCTTTTTTGGAATAATGTATCGTGGGTAGTGTCAGATTTACAAAGCCAGGGAGTGGTCTGCAGTATACCTGGTCACAGGTACAGGTCCAGTGTTTGTATCAGAATGGAGACCAGCAGCTTCTAGAGGGTACAGCTGTCTGAAGTAAACACAGTCTGAAATGCACTAGGTAGTAACTAGCAAGTGTGCAAAGAGAACATGTCTACATTCGAGCAAAACGTCTGCACGGATACCGTCAGTGGTGAGAATGCAGGAAAAGGCAGAAATTTCAAATACAGCCGAAGTCTTTTTACTAATTAATTATCTCGTTAAAGAATCACTGAGGTGCATGATTTCTATACATCCTGACTGCTCTACGTTTACAAAACCAACAGCCCGCGCAGGTACCTGGCTACCTGTATTCATGGGACGTGGTTGGGGATCGGAAGATAAATAAAGGATCTTGCTGAAAACCAGAGGGAGGTGGTGACGTCATCTGTTGGAAAGAAGGCGTGCCCTGATTGGGGCACGCGGGTGACTCTGAGGCTCTTGTTTTGAGCTGTGTCCCAGAGACAGGCAGGACCCAAACCGATCATGGGTAGTGATCGAGGCAACGTGTATTTCTAGAATCATGGGCGTGGGGGCGGGGAGAGAAGAGCAGATCTGTGGAGTGTTAAGGAAGTATAGATGTTGGTCTGAGCAGAGAACAAGGACTTTGGCTTCAGGAGTCTGCTCCCTCGTGGCCTCGGCAAGTCCCTTGGCGTCTCGCTGTCTCGGTCTGCCCCTCCGTAGAGACGTTACCTGGCAGATGGCAACGCTGGCTCCCTTTCTGCCGCAGCAGAGTGGAGGCAGGTAGAGAGGAAAGATGGTGCGAGGAAGAGACGTGGCCAGGGGAGCCAGTGGCTACTTCCAGTTGCCTCTGTCTAATCACAGAGGAAGAAGAGTACCCCTCCGACAGCTACATTTTTGCTTTATTCCCTCTTACAAGAGGGAGAGGGGACTCTCGTGGCCAGGAGCCCCAGGTGTTTGCGCACGCAAGCCTGGTTCCAATGGCAGTCCTGGCTGGGCTGCTGCAGCGCGTGGAAGGGAAAGAGCACCACTCGCCCAGGACCACCACGATGTTTCTCGCCCTGCTTAGCGTGTTGCCAAATAGGCAATTGCTAAATTAATTTGCATGTTACAGCTCGGTTTGCTCAAGGTGAGAAAGGGGAGCCGCCCGCCCAGCTGCCGGCGGGAATCCTGCCTTCCAGCCCGAGGCAGCCTGCGTTCCCCTCCAGCTCCCCCCGAGCCTCGAGGCTCTCGACTGGCACAAGGTCACGCACCAGGTCTCCTGACGCCAAACCCTTCCTCCCAGGCACCCGCTCATCATCCCCCAGAGTTACCTGCATTGTCTGGGTTATGTCTTTGGTGACAGTGACCAAACGCGTAACACTGAGTGCCCTACAGCGTACAGCAGGAGAGAGGAAGAGTCATCCTAAGCCGCTGGTTCTTGGCTTTGGCCGCACGGTACAGTCACCTGGGGAGCTCTGATGCCCACACCTCACCCCCGAAGCATCTCGTTTCGTTTTCTGGGAGTGGGGCTCAGGCAAGGGTATTTTCTAAAACTTGTTTCCTGTCGTGACTCTATGGGTAGCTGGGGCCGAGGGTCACTGCTCTGAGTGGCAAGAATGGTAAGGCCTTTGCAACCAGCAGCTGGAGGTTAGGGTCTGGGCTGTGCCCCTGTGAAACGCGAGGCGGGCCACCTAACCTCGGTCTCCAGGGGACAGCCAGTGTTTAACCCGCTCTTGCAAGACCACAGCATCCCCCGTGCTCAGTCCTTGGGTGTCCAGGACCGGACCCAGCTCCTGGACTGGGCCCGTGATCCAGACCCAACCAATCAGAGCCTCCCAAACTCCTGGCCACTCAGATGGGGTCAGGGCTGGGCACGTGATACAAGTTCTTTTGCTGGGACCATGGAAAAAGAGAGGCCACTTCTCGTAGGGAGGGGTGAGGGAGGGGGTCTAGTGGAAAGAAAACCTGAGAGTGAAACCCACAGAGGCTCCACCCTGCGGCCGTCACGAGTCCTGAGCACAGCTCTGCCCGGAGCCAGCTCAGCCTCTGCACTTTTCCGTTAGAGGCGCCAACAAACGCCCTTTTGATTCTTAAGCCAAGTTCGAGCTGTGGTTTCTATCCCTTGCCACCAAAAAATCCTACTCTACTCCGTGACCTTTAAGTTAGGCTTAAATAAGATACTATTATGTCAGGTTCTAGGTGGGCAGGAGGTGGCCCGTACACATTTTTGAAACGTAAGTACGAGAAGGCTCAGTACAAAAGGCTGATTTGAGGACCATCCTGCCTGCCGCCAGCCACCTTCCCCGACGCTCACCTCCCCGGCTGAATCTTGCTAACCAGATGTAAACACAGGGAACAGGACAGAATAAGGCCACATATTTTAGCACTGCTGACAGATGGCAGTGAAAATACTCAAGCAGATTGCAGCGTTAGGAGGCAGGAGGCAGCTCACACAGGGACGGGTTCGCTTCCCGCCTCCTTCCCAGGCACGCACGTTGCTCCTGACTGCTGGTTACCTGCCCTGCCCCGAGACCCCGCACCTCCCGTGCGCTAGCCACCCCCGAGCTCAGGGTGAGGGTGCTCGCTGCTTTGAGCACAGAGACGCTGGGCACCCTACAGATTTCCTTCCCACACATTATCCTGGTCGAAACTTGCGGCCACACCGGGGCAGGCACGGCCACACACACTGAACACGTGAGAAAGCCGAGGCTCGGAGCAGGCAGGTGACATGAACAAGGTCACGTGGCTGGTTGGAGGGTGGCTGGAATTGGAAGGCACGTGCCCGGGCTCGCAGCTCAGTGCATCTTCTGAGGTCTGGACACAAGGCAGGACGCTTTCCCTGGTGTGTGGAGGGACCCCTTTGAGGGGCTGGTGGCCTCAGGACACACGACACGGAGCTCCATCTTCTGAGGGCCCACGACAGGCCAAGCCCTTACATACATTACCTTCCCCGCTCCATTTTGAAGAGGACACTAACGTTCAAAGAAATAAAGCGATTTGCTCCAGTTTCCGCAGCAGGTAAGTTGCAGAGCTGTGACTTGAACCCAGCTCTGACGCCAAAGCCCACGTCCCTCCTGCCGCTGCCCCAGACCAGCTCGGCCGGCCACGGTGCCTTTGCAGCAGCACACACAGCAGACGGCTTGTCTCACCCTCCCGCTCGCCGTGGGGCCTTTCTGGGTCCCAAAGCCAGGGCGCCAAGCCGTATCCTCGGTGCGCTTGGCCGGCGGACAGGAAGGCAGGAGAGAGAGGGGACAAGGGCTGCCACTGGGCTCGGACCCGAGCAAGCAGGAGCAATCATAAAACACCTCTTGGCTCGAGAGAGTGTTCGAAGTTGCTCCAGGTTTTATTCTCAGTACAGTTGATTTCAGCTGTGGCCATTTAGATCCGGAAGCAGCAGAGGACGTGTCCTTTTTTTCACCTTGAAGCCCTTAGAACCTTCACCTTAAGCTTCCCAAACTCAACGAGCATGTTGAAAGAAGATCCAGGGTGTTCTATCCACAAGCTAGGATGCTGCGTGTGGGTCTCACGCCCTGCCCTGCCCGGTCTGCTCGGGCGGGGCCCAGTGGCAGCCAGAATCCAGAAGCAAAGCAGGGGACAGGTGGCTTCCCCCTCCTGCTGCCCTTTTCCCAGGAGGAGCAGCAGTTTCGGAGGTGGGGACAGGCGTCTGCGTGTGCGTGAGGAGGGCGGCGAAGGCTCGCTAGGATGGCAGACGGCTTCAGAGTCCCTGCCGTGGTTTCCTGTTCACTCCCTCCGCTGTCTTCTCCATCGGAAGGCGGTGCGTGTCCAAAGGCAGGCACAGCCCCTCCACCCCAAGCGCAGTCACCTCTAGCCTCCTAGGGACGCATTCCTCAACTGTGCCCACTGTGCGGCCACCTCCCGCCTGGACAACCACGGCCTTGTGACGGTTTCCACTCCAGCCGCTGTCACCCACTCAGGAGCTAGAGACCGTTCTATCGAGAGCCAGACCGAGTCGCTCCCCTTTGCCCCATGCCTTGGCGACCCTGCAACGCCCTTTGTGGTCAGGCCGTGCTCTGTGGCACCGCACTGTTGAGAGAGGGAGCGTGGGATCGCAAGGACAACGTCGAGTTTGCAGGCGGGTGTGTTGCTTTCCTTTGGCTGCCGTAACGAACTACCACGAACTTGGTGGCTTGAAACAACAGAAATTCATTGCCTCACGGTTCTGGAGGCCAGAAGTCCACAACCAGTCTCACCAGACCTCATGTGATGTCACACGGAGGAGTCACACTCCCCCTGGGAGCTCCAGGGCAGAATCCGCTCCTTGCCTTTTTTGGCATCGGGTGGCTGCTGCCATTAGTTGACTCATGGCCACATCGCTCTGACCTTTGCCTCCGTCCTCACGCGGCCTTCTCCCCCGTGTGACGGACCCCCCTCTGCCCCTCGCGTGCAAGCACACTCGGGACGGCACTCAGGGCCCCTGGATGGTCCAGGACAGTCTCTCTGTCCCAAGATCCTTAACATAGTCGCATCCGTGGAAGCTTTATCATACAAGGTAACATTCACAGGTCCCGGGGAGTGGGACCTGCTGTCTTTGGGGGCCACGATTCAGCCCAGAGCGCAGGGCCAGTGGCCTGCTGCCGGGAGGCTCGCACGGAGAAGGGCTGCTACCCGGCCGCTCCTGGCCGGCTGGGGGTCGGGCATGCGGCAACCGGAGGGGATGCGGGGAGCATCTCGGCTCCACTGGAAAGGACCACCGAGGGGCTGAACGTGCCCGGGAGACACCAGAAAGGGCCCAGTCTCTCCTTGCTACCAGTCTGTAGCTGTCCCTGTGGCGGTGACAAGAGCCCACATGCCTGGCTGCTTCCCTCCAGGGGAGGAGGCAGTGTGATTAGGCCCTAGGAACAGAGGTCCTTCCCCGGTGGGAACCTGACGCCACTATTAATCACTCGTGAGAACTTCATCCTTCACAGTTCACAGGTGGCAGATGGCTGCCAGGGACTGACCCAAAACAGAGCCTTTCACCTCCTCTCTCTGCTGTGCTTTCTGCCGTGACAAGTCAGTAGGGTCTGTGGCCCTGGATCATCGACAGCGGCATTCTGGGTGTCGACTGTGGACCCAGGGCCTGCAAACGCCGCCTTCCCTCGGGAAACACGGCCACGGGAGGGCGCGGCGCTCACCGCAGCAGGAAGATGCTGCCCTGGCCACCTTGGCCTGTGCTCCGGGGGTGACTCGTGTGTAGAGGCTAATTTTGAGGATATGGGCCTGGGGCTGTGGCAGGAGCCATGTCCCGAGAGCTCCCCAAACCCCTGAAATTCTGGAGCATTAAGACAGAGTGCTGAGCTCCTTTCCGGCAGCCTCTGGGCCACAGTCACCGAGCTTTGGAGGTGACAGCTGCAGCTGCTGGCTTCTTGGAGCTGCGGCAGCACCCGCAGCTCAGAATCTGTAACGAATGTTTTCTTGGAGAATTTAGCAGAGGAGAAGGACGGCATACATTCATTCTGGCGGGAGGGAGGCTCCAGCTTTGGCCGGCCAGCCAGTGGCAGGAGGGACCCCAGGGAGAGAGGAAGACATGGGCCTGGTATGTTGGACCAGCCACACTGAAGCTGGCGCTCACTGGAGCAGGAGGCTGCACCCACCACCCTCCCGGGCAGACCTGAAGCGCACGGTCCCTCGTCCACTACACTGAACCCAGGGAAGGAAAGAGAGACGTGTCCATGGAAAAAAATAAAAATATATATATGCATATAAAATATACACACACACGTACCCACATATACATATGCACACATACATATAAATAAAGTATCTTAACCCTTAATTTTGCCACTAGAAATGTTACTATTTAATTACTCAGAACTCAAAAGCATTTTTGGCTATTTTATTTTTAGTCCTTGGAAACTTGTTTCAAGAAAAAGACACCATGCCATAAGCATCACTGACAAGAAATTACTAACACCTCAATTTTCAATGGAATCTCAGGTACTTCCAGTAAACATTCCTTTCAGATTTTGATAAATATTTTCATCCTGTGATCCGTAGCATATCATAAAATGTCTGGCCATCACGTAACAGAACTGGGGTTTTAAGTCCCACACCAGTCCGGAAACGCACAGACGAATGCCGTTCCCTTTCACACAGCCACCTCTGAGCAGCACAGTTCTGCTTTTACCCAGAAACATCTTGTAAACTCCGATTTGGGGGCACACACCCGATAGGAAGCAGCCGCGCGGCCCACGTCTGAGCAAAGCGGCACGGCTCGGCTCTGCGGGCACTGAATTCTCGGGCCCCAGGGCTTTTGTAAAGTGGTCCCTGAAGCCAGACTCCCTCCTGCATCGTCGAGACTCGACCCACCGGTGGGTATTCCCGCCAGGCCCCTGGATGTGCGTTTAGTCCCAGGAGAATCCAGACGAGGTGGTCTCGGAGTGCCAACACTTGCCTGTGTTTATGTCCGCGCCTCCCGGGAGCCACAGCGGAGAAAACCCACCCGAGAAGCGTCAGTGGGGTCTCCCTGCTGACAGGCCCGGCTCAGCACGTGCAGCTGCACCTCACCCTGCCCACCTGCTCACGGGGTTGAGCGAGCACTCTGGACTAGGGACAGTCAGGTTCTCGAAGAAATGCTACCCTGGAATTCTGTGGCACCAGTTTAGGCTGCGATGGAACGGCAGCAGGAAATGCCACATACCTTAGGCTCGGCACGACAGGGAAACTAACTGTCCCTGTACCTCTCTGGTATTGGGAGCTGACGCCTGTCCTGGCCCCGACACTGCCAACGTAACGTTCTTTACCAAGTGCTCTACGTCTGTGAACTGAAGAACTACACCCCCTACAGATGCATCCAATCTGCAAAAGGAGTAACAAAAACTCCAATCATCATTACGTTCCTAAGAAAGGGAATGTTCCAAGAAAAATAAAACAGAGGAACCTTTTCTGTTAAAAAAGGCAGGGCTGCCTTTGCTGGTATTCTTTGTCACAGTCATCTCCTGGGTGGCGAACTCCGCACGAACTCTGGGCGCAGCTCAGAGCAAGTTCACCCCGTGCTTCAGCAGCCTCTGCTTGGCTTTGCTGGAGAGGCTGAAGGCGCCGTCCTGGGGACTAGGGAAGCCGGAGCTCCGTGTCGCGGGGGGCAGCTGCTGGAAGTAGGTTTCCTGGGCGGGGTTGCAGCAGGCGTACACGGCTGTGGAGGCGTTTCTGTCGAGGGAAGAAAGAAGACAACGGTCTGATGGCGCTGGGGAAAATCTGAGACCACCCAGAGAGCTCCGTCACCGTGGCCCCAGCGCACCAAATGTTACGCGTGCAGCTGTCGGGGCACGGGATTCTGTCTACGCACTGGAGTTTCAGGCTTCCATGCCAATAACCGTCTTTCCTTCCTTTCAACTCCCTAGATGCTGGGGCGGTCCGTGGCCGGACTGTCCACGGTAGCTGCAGCCACAGGGCCTGAAGTTACAATTGTGCGTAAAGGAACTGCTGAGTGTCTGCTCTGTTGACATGACAGCAGCCATGCAACACGCTTTTCCTACGGGCTCCGCTTTAGTCCGCTCACAGCCTCTGTAGCGCTGGTCTGGTCCCACGTGACAGACCCGGAGGCTCAGAGAGGGAGGCGACGCTGCCCTGCCTCTGTGACCGTGCCGTGGCCGCGTCCAAGGAGGGAGTCTAATCCGCTGCCCACACTGCGGGTGGCTGGGCGGGCTGAGGGGGGCGGGGTGACCAGAGCAGGGTGTGAAATGCAGGAGTAGAGGGACGAGGGCACTGGGGAAGGAGGATCCACCTGCGAGGGACTGACTCCAGGCCAGGTGACTACCTGATTTCTGGATCCTGCCTGTCTCCAACTAGTGGGCCTCAGTTTCCCCAAATCTAGGAAGACAGGGTGGAGTCAGGAACCACGAAGGCTCCCCTCCCTGAGATCTCTTTCCATGTAAGGAGAAGAATGTCACCATCACCCAGCTTCTCCTTCTAGACCTCCAGGGGCTTGAAGGGACACCTAGCTTAAGTGTCATCTGCCACCCGCTGGACCAGCAGGACAAGCCCCCCTCACAGCCATGCGGGCAGCACTGCGGCCAGGCAGTTAAGAGCTCAGACCTGGAGTCTCACACACACGTGGGTTTTAATCCCAGCCCTATTGCTTCCTTGCTGTGTGCCCTGAGCAAAGTTACTCAACCTTTCTGAGTCCCAGCTTTCTCATCTGTACAACGGACATGACAACAGTATGTTCCTTCGTTGAGGTGGCTGTTTTTTAAAAAGAGATTGAGTAGCAAAATACATATACTTTAATGTATATAAATTGTTTAGGACACGGTGAGTAGTTAAGAACTGGTAGCGGTTGTTCCTATTACTATTATCATATTAAAATAATCTCTCAGCAAATGCTCGAGCTATGCATCCCAACACTAAAACCCTCTCAGCTCCAAGGAAGGGGACACACTGCAGGGCCACAAGGCAGCTGGGAGAGCAGATGCTGGCATTTCACTTGTTTGTACCTCCCACAAAACAGACACATGCGCACACAGACCAGACACAGCCAGTCCCCAAACCAGTGACTGTGGATGCAAATCACATCTAGGCTGCCAGCCTGGGGCCGCTCTGAGTTGAAGCCAAAGAAGACACATTTATCACAGAAGATACATTGAACTACTGGCTGGAGGTGGCCCCAGGCAGCAGAAAGACCTGTGTGGCAGGTGACAGTGGATTAGAAGCACCATAATGCCCTTCCCACCCAGCCACACTGCCCGGTACACTGAGCCGTGTGTGGAAGGACCATGCACTTAAGATCGCAGACAGAGCTGGCTCAGATCCTGGCCCTGCCATGCAGTAAGGATGTGACCCTAGGACAAGTCGCTTATCCTATTTGTGCTTCAGTTTCCTCCTCTGTAAAAATGAGGGTAAAAAATACACTCGGGCCGGGTGCGGTGGCTCACGCCTGTAATCCTAGCACTCTGGGAGGCCGAGGTGGGCGGATCGTTTGAGCTCAGGAGTTCGAGACCAGCCTGAGAAAGAGCGAGACCCCGTCTTTACCAAAAATAGAAAGAAATTAATTGGACAACTAAAAAATATATAGAAAAAAATTAGCCGGGCATGGTGGCACATGCCTGTAGTCCCAGCTGCTCGGGAGGCTGAGGCAGGAGGATCGCTTGAGCCCAGGAGTCTGTGGTTGCTGTGAGCTACGCTGATGCCACGGCACTCACTCTAGCCAGGGCAACAAAGTGAGATTCTGTCTCAAAAAAAAAAAAAATACACTCAACCAGACCGTTCCGAGGACTGAATGGACTAAGACACACAGCAGGCACCCCCTTTTCCGACCTTCCAACTTGCCTTATTTTCTGCTACCGGTTTCGTTAAGACAAGCAGTTAGAGAGAAAAAAAAAACCCCAGAGTTTGGTTGGTTAAATACTGTAAACTACAATTATTTATATAATTAGTGGATTTACATCTACTGCCATGGAGCTGTTTAACACACGCGGTAATGTGAAAAAAGCAACTATAAAACAGTACATTAGTAGGATTCCATTTTCCAGAAGAATATTAAAATGATGAACATAAAAATACCATTAATCTATATTTTATATGCAAAAAATAAAAACCCAAAGCAATAAAACCTGGAGTAATATACATTAAACTGTTACATGTGGTTGTTTCTTGGGTCTGTGATGGCCACGGGCAGTTGCGGGGGGAAGAAAATGTTTTACTTTATAGCTCTCCAAGCAGGCTGAGTGATTTTATAATCAGCGTGCTTTACTTGTTTTAATTAGAGCGACAACAATATTATTTCGACACCATTTCTGGCAGGGGGAGAGAGCCTCCTTCCTCAGAGATGAAAGCAGCAAGGACCCTGAGGTTGCTTCACTGTTGGACCCCGAGTGTCTAAAGCAGGAAGGGACCCAGGCACCCGTGACCCGTGAATGCCCGAGAGTGGACAGTGGCCGCAACAGGAGCAGACAAAGGCGGGCCGTGAACAGAGTAACCAGCATGTTTCCCATCTAGTTGGAAAGGCTGGGCCCCCGGAAGCTGGTTCCGGTGAGCGGGACTGTCTGTGCGAGCGACACAGCAAGACTCACCTGACGGTCATTTCGTACAGCGAGGGCAGCCGGGCGAACTCCGAGTGCATCAGGCCGACAGCCTGGAGGAAGCGGCGGTCCTGCAGGGTGGCCGCCTGCGGCAGGTTCGCTTCCAGAAGAGGACACAGAAGTTGTGACGAGCAGACCGCTCCCCTCCCGC
Source organism: Avahi laniger (assembly GCA_963575035.1). Taxonomy (NCBI): domain Eukaryota; kingdom Metazoa; phylum Chordata; class Mammalia; order Primates; family Indriidae; genus Avahi; species Avahi laniger. The sequence goes on from CAUYSK010006175.1 coordinate 12,207, forward strand.
TCCCCAAGCTCAGAACCGAGCACCGGGGCTGCGCGCGGCTCCAGGCCACAAGTGTGGGTCCCCAGGGCCGAGCAACCAAGGCTGCCGCGGCCATGCACGAGCAGCACTCGGTTTCTGCACGTGGGTCTCGATGTTCTGGGGCAGACCTCATCACAGACAGCTGAACGTGTGTAAGTTCGCTCTCGAAATGTTGAGAAAATGCCAAAAAAAGACAAATCACCAAAGAAGCATTTGCCAAGTGAATTCTCCACTCAGCGGGAGCATTAACCACAGGTCTGATGACTGCAGAGCCGCGTCACCATGGTGCTGGGGCCACAGGGCCTCGGTGCCCCCTCCACTTGTCTCTAGAACCTTCCCGCCTCTGTGCCCGAGTTGCTCCTTACCCATCAGCACGCTCTGAATGCGGTCGTAATGCGTGAAGTTGTAGGCGCTGCTCGTGGGGACAGCCTCATCTCTGGGGAGCGTCTCTTTCAGGTGGACTTCCAGCCCGTTCAGGGACGCCAGGCTGCTGTGGTACTGCAAAGGGGCCAGGAGAGGGTCACGGGCTTGCAGGAACCCCAGCAGGCCTTCAGAGGGCTTTCTGTATGACCGTGCACTTCGTTAAAATATAATCGTCCCAAAATATCTTGGTGCCCACTTGCTTTAGCAAAATAGACTCTGACCAGCCTATTTGTCTGTTTTTAGAGAAGTGCTAACTTCCACCCTTATGCTTTATTGTTTTTTAAATTAAGGATTATATTGTAGGAAAATTTAAAAATAGAGATGAGCAAAAAATAAATTTTTAAAAGAAGAGAAAAGCAAAGGAAGATCACCCGTCTAACCATCGAGTAACAGCCACTGTTACCGCCCTGGCGTATCTCCTAACCACGCTCTCCCACCAGGCTGCACGTTTTAACAACGCGAACGGTCTGGGACCACCTGCTAGCGCTTCTCCTCCGGGCCTGGGTGGAGAAGCCCCCCATGGATGTAATGGGTTGACTTCTCTCCTGTGCATCTAGAATGGTCTGGCTGTGCACCGTTCTTGGGAGGACTGAGAAGTGTCGGTCAGTTTTCTGTGCTCGGTGGTTCAGAGGTGGAATCAAGGTGAGGAAGCTGCCAGGGATGTAAGGCCCAAGCACCTGTATTTTTAAAAACCTTCCAGAAGATGAGTAATGCATACACTGGACTATACCGTTTTGTTGTAATCCTTTTTTTATAAAATAGAGATCGAACCATAAATAACAGGTTACAGTTGTTTTTTAATCTAATGATATAGCATGAACTACTTTTCTTGTCCATGAATATTCTGCATCATTCTTTAACAGGGGTGAGTGCTATTCTCCAAGCTCCGCTCAGGGTTAAGTACACCGGTCCCGTCCTGACAGGCTCGGTCTGCAACAGGGTCTCCCGGGCCTGCTTCGGCCACACGAAGGTCACTGCTCTCGAGCATCAGATGGCTCCCAGGTGGCCATCTCCGGGGCTCAACCTCTTCCTAGCCAAATGACTAGGGACAAGTAACTGAATTTCCTGTGCCTCTTTTTTTTTTTTTCCATCTGCAAATGGGAATACTATAGGACTCTTGAGGAAACTGAAGTGAAATAACGTATACAAAAGCTCTTTGCAAACTCTAAATGCCACCCTAAGGCAGGGCATTTCTGTACAGAGTCAAGAAAACGAAAATGATCATTATTAAAGAAGAAGAGATGTTCATAATGTTAGGTTCATAAAATAAAAATTAAGAAAATGTCAAAAAGAAGTGGTGTCTCTTTAATGAGCATAGAAAAGGGTCTGTGGACTATTTTTCGACAGCCCTGTAGGAAAGGTAAGTACACATAAAAAGCACAGAAATGCAAACGGTGCTTCGGGAGTGGATGTCATCTGCCTAAGCGTTATCTCTGATAGTAAACTGGGGTTATATTAGCTTTCCTACTTGAATGTCTGGTAACTGTCATTCCTCCCATCTCGAGCTGGTGCCCAAAGGAACGGACGATGGGAACAGAGAGGGAGCCATGCTGAAATGTATTTCCCCTATAGGCACTGAGCTCCACGTCCAACACCTTCTGCCTAACTTGTAATCAAGATAAAATCACTTAACCACGAACACACAGTTAATCACAAGCTATTAGGTCCCACGACATCCAGGCAAGTTTTTACTGATAACCAAGTGCTTTCATATATACCAGGGGTCAGCAAACTATGGCCCGTTGGCTAAATCCAACTTGCTGCCTGTTTTTGTACGGCCTGCAAGCTCAGAATGGTTTTATGTTTTTACGTGATTGGGGGGAAAAAGTCAAAAGAATAATATTGTGACATGTGAAAATTACTTGAAGTTCCGATGTCTACATCTAATAAGTATTATTGGAATACGACCAAGCCATTTATTGACATATTGTCTATGGCTGTTTTCCTACTACAACAGCAGAGTTGAAGAGTTGTGCAAAGCTGAAAATATTTGCTACTGGTCCTTTGCATAAAAGTTTGCCAACCCCTGATATATACTGTTAATACTACATAACGTGATCCTTCAAACAGCCGTAGGAGACACAGAGCAGGGACCACTGCCTGGATGCTCTGACTGCTAGACCACATTAAGGCAAAGGGCGTGAATGTCAGCACATACCCCAACATGCAGAAGACGCAATGCATGGAACACACATTCAACTTAGAGGCTCCAGTTTCCTAGTTGGGGGGCAGGTGCTTTGCGGCAACATGCTCACGCTAACTTCAAGCCTCATCTACCGCACACGGACGGCTCAATGTCCTACTGTAGCGATGAATAATTGATCTCATCACTGTATTTGAAGGTCAGTGAGATTATCTCGGGTTTTGAGCCGGAAACCATCAGTGGCTCTATGCTGCCCCCTGGTGTGCGCCTGCTCTGCTCCCTCTGAACCCAATCCCAGCCCAGCCCTCCCGGCTGGTCCACACATGGCTCCCTGCACCCAGCCCACCTCCTGCTCCCTCCTCCGTGGAAGCTGATCCTCTGAAAGACAAGACGGCAAAAAGACACAAGGGTGCCTTGGCGGTATGCAGCATAATCAAGGGGGTGTGCTCATTGTCTCAGCTGCACTGTCGCTGAATGTGGGGCGGTGGCGGGCGGTGGGGGGCTTTTCTAGACAGCAGCAGAGGGGCTGCAGGGAAATCAGGTCAGGTATTTTCTATGCTTTTTGTCCAGGACAAAAAGCTAACAAAAGATCTCTCCCAACTATAAAACAGACAGCCTTTGGGTCCACTTAACAAACCTACTCTTAAACCAGAGGCTGATCAAAGTGGGTTATCTCCTACTGTCTTTAGAAAAGACTAGCTTTTCTTCTCTCATAAAACTGCATTGTGGCCAGGCACGGTGGCTCAAGCCTGAAACCCCAGCACTTTTGGAGGCCAAGGTGGGAGGATTACTGGAGACCAGGAGTTCGAGAAGAGCCTGAGCAATAGCAAGGTCTTGTCTCTACAAAAATAAAAAAATAAAAATTAGCTGGTTGTCGTGGTGCACGCCTATAGTCCCAGCTACCTGGGAGGCCAAGGCAGGAGGATGGCTTGAGATCGGGAGTTCAAGGCTGCAGTGAGCTATGATCATGCCACCGTACTCTGTCCTGGGTGATGGAGTGAAAAGAAGGGAGGGAGGGAGGGAGGGAGGAAGGAAGGAAGGATGGATGGATCCTGGGGCCTAGCCATCACCAAAACCCTACTTTACATTAAGCCCAGGGAGGCTGTTGTCCTAACAACATGGACGGGCTTTGACAAACCAAGAGACGTGTCCACAGATCAAGAGCCACAGAAGGCAGGGCATTTACCCCCTTGCTTCACCTTCTCACCTATCACGGCAAGGACAGAACAGTGGAGGGACAGAGAGCTGGGGTGGGCGAACAAGAAACAAGCAAGAATTCTGGACCACCAGTCGCATGAGGTCTCTTTATCTCAACGAGGCTGTTTTCTTACTGGTAAAATGGGAGTTACGATGCCTACCTCCCAGAACTGTTCTAAGGCTTGGCTAAAATAACAGATAGAAAGTATTTAGCATATAGTTAGCGCAGAACACATCTCCTCGAAGAGCAGCCTGGGCTATTTTTTTCTTCTTGGGGGGAAAGTAAAAAGAAAGGTATTAAATCCACTTTACTGCATCCAAACACTGAGCCTTCAAAATAACAATTCCGAGGCTTGGCACCGTGCAGACCGACCATGAAAACCAAGGCATCATCAGGGAGATGAGACGTGCAAAGCTGCAACCGCAACTCCCTACGCTGCTATCAGGAGAAGGTGGATAAAGTCACTCACGGCCACGGTAAAAGGGGAGGCAGGAAGCAGACAAGCCACGGCTCGGTGACGTGGGGTCTGTGGAAAGGGGAGAGACAGCCAGGCAGCTCTGGAGAGGAGCCCCGTCTCTCGCTAGGAGCTCTGCGCAGAGGGAGCAGCTCCGCAGTCTTCCCTCCTCCTTCTGTGTTCCAAGGTGACTTGCTCATTTAGGGAGGGTCACAAGCCCTGCATGCTAATGAGGTCAGCTTAGAATAATATAGACATAAGAATAAAAACAAGGTAAGCCCCAGGACACCATGTGCCCTGCAGCAATTTCAACCTGCTGTTATTACCGCTACCACTTGCCCTGCCTACTAAGGCAACGCTGTTGCCATAGCAACCGAATCTCCAGCGCAGGCCTGGGCCCCAGGAGGGTCAGTTACTGCTCTAAGCAGGGAAGGGGCTGAAATGGTTTAACAGCCTTCCAGAGCCAGTTAGGATGTCAGATGGCCCAGACCTTGTAGGAAGGGGCTTGAGATCAGGAACTATGCTGGGGTACAGAGGGAAACCCAGGGTTTCTGGGAACTCCCAGCCCAGGCTGTGACACGCTGCGGAGTACAGTTTCCAGCCCACATGGAACGCAGAGCTGCCCAGGCTAGGAAACGAGGCCACTGGCAGGGGCAGCACACAATGGCCACGCGTGCGGGCTTTTCCCGCGTTATCTCACCGCATCTGGAACACGAGGGCCTGGCACCACCGCTGGACGACTGACGAGGAATCAGAGGCCCAGAGGGACAAGGGCATGTGGGCGAGACCACACAGCTAGGACTCCAGCTCGGGCCCTCCCTCCCTCCAAGGCCTGCACTCTGAGAAACCGACATCTGTTGGGCGCCTGCGCGCCAGCCACCGTGCCTGCACCCGGCTCACTCTCAGTCACCCCCACAGAACCCCCCTGGGGGTAGGTACGACCATCGCCCCTGCTGCACAAACAAGGAAATTTTGCCCGGGGACACACAGCTGAAGACAGAGCCCCTGTCCCCGCCCCGTGTGTTGGTGCAGGGCGGTGGGGGAAGCAGGGGAGGTCAGGAGGCTGCGGAGGAGCAGAGGGTCTGAGCACACTCACCACCTCCTCTATGGCTGCGCCGTCTCCCAGCAGTGGCTCCTCGGCCAGCAGGGACAGCGCCAGCCCTTTGACACTGTGAGTGTAGAGGTTCATCCGCACGAGCCCACCGCGGGACCCTGCCGGGGTCATGCTGGAGTCGATTCTGTCTGCACCCGGGCAGCGTGCCAAGCCCGAACTGCTGTCGGGACCGGGGGCTGAGTGGCTCTCACGGGCCCCATCAACACACTGATCCACGCCTTGTTCTCCCACGGGAAGCTCACTTCCTCCCTGCCCCGGATCTAAGTGAGGTGGTGACAAAGGCCTACTGGTCCTTCTGCGGAGGACGTCTCCTCTGGGAACAGGGGCTTGGCTGCTGTTGCCAGGAAGGTCTTCGCACAGCTCTGGGGCTCCGTTCTGGGTCGGCATCTCCGGAACGGAGGGAGAGAGCAGGCTGCTTGCAGCGGTGTCCTCTGGAGGCGAAGGTTCTGGGCTGCTTGAGTCACTGACAGAGTCCCTGTGGCGAGGACCACTGCCATCTGGGACACACGCACGTGGGAAAGTAAAATGACCCGAGCGTGTTCTCGCTTCCTGAGCTTCTGGAATGTGGATTTCAGACAAGTCCAGTTCCCCTCGGGGAAAGCCCAGTTCCTTCTCCAGGGAGCAGCTGTTGTTCAGTCCCGTGTGCCCGACGCTGTCCAGATCGCGACCAGACAAGTGTCCATTCTCCCCCTTGCCACCTGGCCAAGCTTCATCAGGGGCTGTGGGCTCTGGGGTGGTTGCCGACATCCCGGCCACGGATGCCACATGCCTGCTGGCGTTCTCTTTCAGGGCAACTGTGCTCCCACCCTTTGGAGCATGCTGGGCCGAGCCGTCCTGGACGCCGGCTGGAGATGCAGGAGAGCTGGTGAAAAGACAGACATGGGGGAGGGGCACAGAGACTGAGCGCAGGGCACGTGCCCTTCCACGCAGTGACGACAGCGCGTTCCCTGAGGCCACAGAGGCTGAGATGCCGCCTGGGTCAAATCACAGGAGTAATAATAAGGCAATGTCTGGCCCTTGGAGTTTCACGTGGAGACACCAAGATCACCTACTGAAAATGGCAGAGCCCACCTAGAAGGTCTACAGTGAGTCGGGCCCCATCCTGGATGCTACACATAGACTATTTTCAATGAGTTCACAATGAACTCATGAGGCAGATATTACTGAGTCCATTTCACAGATAAAAAAATTGAGGCTCGGGCAGGGAACGGACTTGCCTAAGGCCACACAGCTGATAACTAAGAGACCTAGGATGTGAAACCCACTCTCAGCCCACTATGCCACGCTGCCTCTCATCAACGTACTCAAGTTCCAGGCGCTCTCTTACAAGACAGGGCGTGGGGGAGATGGAATCGAGGAAGGAGGAGGCGTACCCGAGGTTTGTTTCAATGAACCACGTGGGGGAGTCCCTCCAGTGTGGTTGAAGGCTGGCCCCGTGAGTCCCCTTACCTAGTCATCCGTCCCGCTGGAAACTCACGGAGACTGGAGGATTCCTCTTCGGTCACGAACACGGGGACGATCTGCACGTTCGGGGGCAACGCTGCTCCTGGAATCGCAAAGCAGCATGGATGGGGCTCTCCCCCGGGCCAGGGAAGACAGAAGGGCAGTAACTGCCCCTGGGGTGACGCACCCAACCCCCACACCAGCTCAGCACAAGCCACAAAACCGCGGCTCTAACTCCTGTGACCAGCAAGGAAGGAGCCCCTGCAGGCACACAGCTCCCCACTGTGGAGAAGGGAGAGGTTTGGGGGAAGAAAGTTTAGTGACACTTAAAAAATAAAAAGACACAAGGCAGGAAAAAGCACTTCCAACTGATGAAGGGATCTGCCCCACTTAGGCTTCAAAATAAAACGAAATAACTCCCCCGGGGACGCCTCCGCATCCCGCGACAGGTCTTCCTGGCAGGTGCGACCCTCTCCCGGTCACCATCCCCTGGCACGTGTCTGAACAATCTCACAATATGGAGTCAAGGAGGATCTGAAAGCAGGGATGTGAAAGGCGTGTCTAAAATCGCAAGCTTTACAGTTAGGGTTCTGGTGGGTAAGAAGCTCTATTATACCCATTTTCCTAACCCTATGAGCAGAGGAGATAAACAGATGGGATTGCTCGGCCTTCCACGCGACTTGTGCAGGGACAGGTAGCATCAAAGATTGCCGTTCTCAAGATGCAACGGCGCACCTCGCCACTCACCACGTTCCTGCGGGGCATCCCCTTCTGTAGGCAGTCTCTGAAAACAAACACACACAGAAGTTGGCGCCGGGCACCACGTTCTCCTCTTGACCTATCCATCAGGAATTCGCTGTGCCATCTGTTCATAAAACTTTGCCAGGTCCAGAAAGCTTGTCCCAACCGCATGCTAAGAGCCAAGCAGATGGAACAGAAGCTCCCCCAACCTGCTTGCTCCCATCGTGGCTGGGACGAGGCAGGGACCTGGGCCCACACGGGCGGCAAAGCAGCAGCTCCACCCAAACCCATCTCATGCTTTCTGTTCGGATTTTCTCAGCCTCTCCCCTCTGGGATTAAAAGCAAGAATCCATGTTCTTTTTTATACATTTGGGGAGCTCACATTCTAGAATACAGGCGCATCTGTCACAAGCCCTGATACAGAATTCACATAAATTCCATTATAACAAAACTTGAAAATCCTGCAACCCTCTCTATAAAGGATTTGACCTAAACAGAATGCTACGCCAGATCTTTCTGGTTTATTCTGGTTTACAGTCAAGGCCAGAAAGCTGGGGATTTTCTCAACAACAAAAACAAAATCTTTCATCTCGACCTGAAGGTTCCAAAAGGACCCAGCAAAACAAAGCGAAAACCAAACAAAAACTCTTCTAGCGAAAATGACTTTCACTCTTAAGAAATGATATGGCTTGCTTTCTTTTTTGGTGATTTATCAAAATCATGTTGCAGGTTACTAAGCCATACATAAGCTTACTCGAGATAAAAATTCCTTAAAAAAAAATAAATACATATGGTCTCCCAAGCCCAGGCTAATACTGTTAGTTCTGGGCATTGTTTTCTTTAAGTCTATGCATTCCTTTATACTTCTGAGACATTATATAGAATTCTGTTTTTATGCTTAAAATAATAATAGGCAAGTCCTGTCAGCAAAACATCTTTGGCCATTTTAAGTGGCGAACTACAATTCTATGAATGTCAAAGTGGTATGGGTAAATGAATCATTCCCCTACCTCAGACCAGTGGTCAGCAGACCTTCTCTATCAAGGACAAAATGATAAATATTTTCGGCTTTGTGAGCCATTAGGCTTTTAGCCACAACTATGCAACTCGGCTGCTGCGTTTCGAAAGCAGCCCAATAAAACTTTATTTGTAGCAGATGGCCCACGGCCAATTTGCCAGCTCCTACCTTAGACATTTTAGTTTCGCCTGATTTTTCACTTTCATAAAGCCTGTTACGATAAAATTTTGAGCATAAACCTTTTTCAGTAACTAGATTATTTCCTTAGTATAGACTCCTGGAAGCTGATTTATTAGGGAAAAAATAAAGAGCATCCTTAATGCTCTCGTTATCAAATTGTTTACCAGAAAAGCTGTTGGAACTGAGACCTCTACCAACAGTGGGAGCCTAAGCAGAGCCTACCAGAGCCCAGCAAAGCACTGAAAATGTCTGCTGATTTAATAAGCGTAAAAAGAGAGCCTTATGACACACTGGAAACCATAGCTTCATACACAAAAGAAAAAAAGGACTGGCAGGGAATATGACAGATGCTAGCAGTGGTTATCTCTGCCCAGTTTTATTCTCAATGAGTATGCGTGACTCTTTTCATTACAAAAGCAATTAAATAAATAAAAATGGGAGTATTTTTTAAAAGTTTCTGTTTTCCTAAGTCTTACTAAAGATACATCTGTCTCTGAAAAATCTAATATCTCTTTGACACAAAGCTGTCCCTGCAGGAAGGCAAATTCTCGTCGATCCACTTGGTTTGAAGAAAAACCAGCTATCCACGCCTACCAGGCTGCAGCAAACATTTCTTCTGCCTCACCAGTGGCTTTACTCTCGGGAAAACCACACACTGAAGGACTTGGGGTCCTGACACAAGACGAAGTGGCACAATGGCCCCATGGCTGCCGCTCCCGACCGTTCCTGCCTGGGGGTCAGTCTGGGCTGCAGCGGCAGGAGCTTTGGGGACGCGTCCCAGCCAGGCGGGTGGGCTTTACAATACCTGGGTCCGAGGTGCGGTTCGGCGAAGCAGGACCTTGGCAGTGAGGGAGGGCGGCAGCTGGGTGCTGACGATCCTAGGAGGTCACACACAGGAGCAGGAACACCGTGGGAAGAAATAACACTGAAGGACGCCTGACAGCCCGCGTTGACGGGAATCTCTAGAACACGGCTGGTGGCAGTTTCGACTGGTCAAACCCTGATGGAGAGTACCCTGGCAGTTCCCGCCAACATTTATTAATAACATGTCCAGACCCTTTGACTCGGCTTGTACCAAGATGTACGCAAGAGAATATTTATTATAGGAAAAATGGTAAAGACTTTTAAAAATGGGTAAACAACCGAGATGTCCATCAATAAGAGAGTAGTTAAATAAATCATGGCACAGAACACCAAAAAGTGTGCGGCCTTCCTAAGAATGGGGGGGCCGATATGGACTGGTTAAGAAATCTCTACTATACGAATTAAGTCAAAGAGCTACATGATCCTATTCACGTAGACAGTAAAAATAGACAAAATAATATATGTGTGTACACACCGGTGGGTAAAAACACACAGCGCAACGGAAGGAGGAAGGAAGCTCACCCAATCACCCAACTGCTCATGGCAAGAACGGGCTCAGAGCAAAGGAGAGAGAAGGGGGATTTTAAATAGTGCTCTGCGTTTCCCTGTTAGTTGATTTTTTTTACATTGAGAATGTGTTCATGTACTGGCTGTATAATTTAAATATACAGATAAGAAATGTAAAATAAGAAAAGCGGGGAAAAAAGCTATCTGTGATGGCTATGTCGCCAGAGAGCCTGCAAGGCCCACAGCTGGTTCGGAGCGACCATGATGGGAACGGTGGGGAGGGACGAGGGTGTGACGCACACCGGGGACTTTGCTCGCTCCTTCCACGCCCATCCCCTCCTGTCATTTGCCACAGGGAATCGCCGTTTCCCAGAAGAGAAAATCGAAAGCTAGCAACTTGCCCAAGGCCACTGGCTGGCAAGAAGACAACATGGGGTTTGAAGCCCCGCTGGTCAGGCCCGAGAGCTTCTGCAGTGGTACAGTCGCCTGGTCGCAGGAGGCTCTGGGCACAGCACCACGGCCCTGTCTGCCCTGCGCTGGGAGAGCAAACCCGCCGTGAGGAGAGAGGCTTGGAAGACGTGGAGTGCTCTCAGGCACTCGGGCTCACGGAGAGGCCCTCCAACTACACGAAGAGCGGCAGGGAGCTCTCAGAAGCCGACCAAGACACGGACGCAGCCAAGAGGCTGGCAGGAGCCTGGGGAAAAGCCCTTGACGCTGCTTTGCAGAGCTGAGCCACGGCAGGCACGGCAGGGCCCTGGGCAGCGGGAGGAAGGCCACCGCAGGTCCCTTCCACAGCCCTTGACTTACAGCACTAGCGCTGGCTGCTGGCACCGTTGGAGGCTTTGCGCTGGCATTTTGTAGACTGACAACTCTGACAGCATGCCTCATGCGGAGAATTACACGCATCCCTTTTATATTCCTGACTCTTTTCTGAATGCAACGATTTCCAACTTCCCCGCTTTGCTTAAAGACAGGCTCATACCCTAAATCCAGTTGGAACTACCCGATATCGGCCACTTGGAACTGGCCCGAGACTGAGCTCCCCGCCATGATCTGGAGGCAGCCGGCGGTCAGCTCTGCAGCAGAGGGGTCCGGTGTTACTCACAGTCCTTTATAGAGGATGCAGCCAGCGAGGACGAGAGGCGAGCGCTGGCAGGTCTGCAGAATGAGGGCTGCCTTCAGCAGCAACAGGGGCTCCACCTGTGCAGGGCGAGAGGCAGCCCGCCCGTCAGCCCACGCACGGGCAGCGGGGGAGAAGGGGGCGGAGGGTTGGGTAGAACAGATGGACGGGCTGGAGCTCGAAGCCTAGGAAAGGGAGAATGTGTCACACAGTGAAATCTGTGTCATGCTTTGGGTCTGTTCTACCTCTCCACACCCAGAACTGCTGACACCGCAAATGCCAAATTCTCAGAACAAGGAAGCCTCTCCAGAAGCTGGAAGGTGCAGCAAATATGGCCTGTGGCTATTCACCGGGGACAAAGGAGACAGCCTAGGAGACCCTGTCAATGTTTAGACAAGAGGCAGGAAGGAGAGAGGACACCCTTTAAATGCAGGTATACGGGTCAGGGCGCCAGGTGAAACCGACCCGCCCCACCCTCCACCCCCACTCTGAAGCACAATCCCCATGGCAACACAGCTGGCTGGACATCTGACCAGGTCCCGTGGCTCTATTCCATAACACAGAATGAAAACATCACGGTCTCACACTCAGGAAAATACGCCTCAGGTCCACATTCCTTGTAAGGAGTCAGTTGCCTAGAAGTCCCTAAAAATATAAAAACGTCTGGCCTTGGCCAACGATGGCCAGCGATAATCAGCAGCCTCTTCCTATTTCTACCTGCCTGCCTGGCAGGCAGAACCTGCGAGGACCCGTTAGCTGTTGGAACTCAGCGTTAACGGAGCCAGGCTCTGGAGCTCTTTGCACAGGAAAAAGCTGAGTTTACTCTTTCCTGGTCTCAGGACTTCCAGACAGCCATTCTCTAAAGCTTTGGGGCCAATTCCAAAAAGTCTCCCCAATGGTGCAAGGAAAACCCTTCCCCATTTCTAGTGGAGTCATGCTCTGTGCAGGCTGAGTCACAGCGCCACACCCATTAAAGGGACACTATTTACTCCAGCACTGAGACGCTAGACGCTCAGGGCTCTGGTAGTTGGTTCTTAAGGGGCCAGCCACACAAACAGCCTAGGTTTCACTGAGTGCCAGCGGCAAACGGAATGGCTCAGAGAGACAAAACACTTCCCAACCACTACTCTCTCAGGGACAGGAACCTTGGCCTTCAAACGTTCATGCTGGGTATTTTTGATGTTGAAAACAATTAAATCATATGATACTAATATCAAGACAGAAGGGGACCTTCAGATTACCGAGTTCAACACTTTCGAGGCATCGGCAAAATGATAATTACCTTTCTCGAGTATTTATTTGGTGTCATTTTAAGTACTGCCTTATTTTATCATCCCAACAGTTCTAGAAGGCAGGTATGATGACACCATTTTATGGATAAGGGAAGTGAGACTCTAAGAGGCGATCTGCCTTGTCCAAGCTTGCACAGCCAGTGAGCAGAGAACGCAAGCTGAATGCCAGGCTTAACGACGACCCTGCCCGAGGAATGGCACAGTCTACCCACTTCCCTAGATATAGTTCATTTAAGAAATATTTAAGAAGCATCCAGAAGCTCTGTTCTTATATATGAAATGAATAAGGTGGATGAGAATGTTACTTTCGTTTGGTCCAAGTTCCAGAGGGAATTGAATATCTTATGCAGATCACTGGTGTTTTTCAGAATTTGTTCAATGAAGGTATCCCACTCTGTGCTCAGTTCTTCCCGAGAGCGGTTCTAGAACAGAAAGAGCCTGAGGTCAATGTCTGAGATTTTGAGGGGCAGACTCTTTGGCAAGAATCCCAACTACTATGAAAACTGCTCCTAGCATAGGAAATTGGCTGGAAGGGAGGGCCAGTTTTGACCTTCCTCCACACTGGAACCCCCCACCCTCCCGCTCTGATAACCCACCCGTCACAGATCCAGGGCACCAGCTAGGTAAGGGTGGCAAGCAGGGCCTGCTCTTTCTAACCATCCCAGGCAAGAGGAGAGGGGACAGACACTTGGAATGACTGTGACCTATGGCGCTGGGCACAAAGGCATCTGAGAGGGGCTCCAGGGGCCCTTGACCTTATCGCTGGACGTGATGTGTTTCTGTCTAACAGACCCAGAGTAAGTGCTGTGTTCTGGCAATAAGAGGCTGGACATTATATTTAATACTAATACCTTATAAGCCAGAGAAACAGGTCCATTGTAAAAACTGAAGAACCCAATTAGCTGATCCAGAAACCGCTTGCAGCTGACATCAGGGAGCTCCACAGCACAGCCCAGCACCTGTCAAGAGGGAAACCAGGAAGACAGGCATTTGCCTTTTCTGTGAGTCCAAGCCCAGAATCCTGGCATCCAGGGCTCTCTATTACCAGATCCCACTGGCCCATCAAAATTGATCTTCTTCTACTCCTGGGCTCACACCCTCCACTCCGGGCAAGCTGGTCTCCACGGAGGACAAGTACTTTTTGTACCTCTATTCATGGTGGCCAACCCGAAATGCGCTCTTTCTTCCTGTTCACTTGCCCAGGGCTTACCCATACCCTCCAGTCCCGTCCACAGATCCAGCACCTCCGTGATGCCTGTTCTGGCGACACCAGCCAATGCCAACCTCTTTTCTGACCCTCGTACTGTTAGGACTATTATTTGGACATTGAATATTTCATCTGGGTTTCATTATAAACACTAGACAGAACTCGAACTGCTGCACGAATGGGCATCTTGTCTCTCCAGCTGGACGGAGTGCTTTGAGAGCAGAAACTGACTGCACCACCGCCGTCCTAGACCACAAAATGCTGACTGCGGTGCTGAGTTAGAACGCAATCCAGTCATATGTTAAAAGAGCCTGAAAAACTTCATATTCTCTGACCCAGTAATTCCGCCTCTAGGAATCTGGCCTAAGGGAATTATCAGAAATTTAAACTAATAAACCCAGACAGAAAACAAATACACCAAAAAAAAAAAAAAAAAAATTCCCTCTGAATGTTAGCCGGCAGTCCCCACCCTTTTTGGCACCAGGGACCAGTTTTATGGAAGACAATTTGTCCACAGACGGGGATGGGGTTGGGGGGCAGAGCTCGGGAGGTGATGCGAGGGATGAGGAGCGGCTGTAAATGCAGATGAAGCTTCAGTCACTTGCCCGCCGCTCACCTCCTGCTGTGCCGTCCCACTCCCAGCTGTCCCACCCCCTGTCCCTAAGTTTCAAGGGGGGTGGCCATGGAGCTCCAAGGCCCAGGGGTTGGGGACCACAGATGGAAGCAAGGATCTTTGTTTTGTTCACAGATATAATCCCAGAGCTCACAACAGTCTGGCACATAAGAAGTGCTTACTTCTTCCCCAGTAATCTATAGATAGAATGCAATTCCAATCATTATCCCACCAGCTTTTCCTCCGAAACTAACAGATTCTACAAAGGAAATACAAAGGATTTAAAATATCCAAAGCTATCCTGAAAAAGAATAAGGTTGGAGAATTTATACTACCTGGTTTCGATAATATTATAAAGCTACAGAAATTGTTACTCACGTAGAATCTTCAAACAGATAAGCTGAAAAGCCTAAAGAGCCCAGAAATAGACCCACACTTAAAGGGTCACCTATCTGATCTTTGGCAAAGGAGCCAAAGGAATCAGTAGGAAAAGGAGGCTAGAACAACTAGATATCCAGATTGGAAAAAACGACCCTTGACTTCTATTCACATCATTCACAAATATTAATCCAAGAAAGATTACAGAGATAAATTTAAAAGGCAAAACTACAAAACTCTTACAAAAAAAATGGAGACTACCTTCTCCAATGCAGTAGGCAGTAGTTTCTTAGACAGGATCCAGAAGGCAGTAACCATAAAAGATAAAATTGAAAAATTAGATGTCATTAAAATTAAAAACTTCTGGTCGTCAAAAGACATCATTAAGAAAATTAATAGACATGCCAAAAACTGGGAGAAAATATTTTAAAAATATATATCTGGCAAAGAACTGGTGTCTAGGACATAATAAAGAACTACGACTCAACAGAAAAAGGAAACTCAACTTAAAAACTGGGCCAAGCTTTGAACGGACACTTGACAAAAGGAAATACACAAATGGCCATTAAACACATGAAAAGGCCTCAATATAATTGGGAAATGCAAATTAAAACCACAATGACACACCCCTACACATCCATCGGAATGGCTAAAATTAAACAGACTGACAACATCAATGTTGATGAGGATGTAGAATAACTGGGAATGTAAAATGCTACAACCACTTGAGTAAAAGGTCTAGAAGTTTCCTATAAAATCCAAAATATACCCACTCTATGATCCAGCAATTTCATGCCAGGAGAAGTGAAAATATATGTCCACAAAGAGACTCGTATAGGAATGTTTCTTGGAGCCTTATTCTTAATGCACCAAAGTGGACACAGTTCAGGTATCCATCAAAAGGAGAATGAATAGACTCGTGATATACGTACACAATGGAATATTGTTAGATAATAAAAAGGAATGAATACCAAGACACGCAACAACATGAATGAATGTCACAAACGTTAAGTGCTAAGACAGAAGCCTGTGGGGCGTGTACTTTAACATGTGTTATTTCACTCATGGGATGTTCTGGAATAGGCAAAATTAATCTTTGGCAGGAAAAAATTAAGAACAATAATTGCCTAGGATGGGAGTGGGGTAGAAATAACTGCGGAAGGATGCGAGGGAGCTTTGTGCGCCAATAATAACATTCTGCATCTTGACAGGGATCGATGTTGTCTAGGTGTACCATTTCTCCACATGCATCAAATGGCACACTCAAGGTCTGTATATTTCACTACATGTAAATTTACTTCCGAAGAGAAAAAGAACCACAAACCAACGGTGAACCCCAGTTAGTGACATGCAGGATGAAGTATTTGGGGGTGGGGGAGGAGTACGCTAATGTGTGCAATTCTAAAAAAGCATCAAAAAATCTGGATTGATGAGAAGATAAAGGGATGGATAAATAAATACATGATAAAGCAATTATAATAAAATGTTAATTAAAGAATTAAGGAAGTATATGAGTATTTGCTGTAAAATTCTTTCAACCGTATGTTCAAAGTGTATTAGAAAATTTTTGTAATAAATGTTGGAAATAATACCTACAAAGTTGAATATACCATCCCACACTTAAGCATCATTTCACCTCGGAAAGCCTTAAAATAAACACAGGCAAGGAAAAATAGCACTTTAGATGATATGGTACTACTAGATGTAAAGGAATGGTTTTTAAACTTTTTTTTTTTAATAGTTTCTTGAAATCTAACATATATCTATCAATGTCTTTTCTGGGTCAATTCCCAGGAAGTGTAGAGAGTACAGAGAGTATAAAAAAGAAAAAGATGGAGACAAAAACTCAATTACGCAGAATAAACAGAATTTCCACAGGCTGGCCTAAGTCTTAAAAAAAAAAAAGAGAGAAACCACCATGTGCAAGGCAGGCTATGTTAGAAACGTTCTGAAGAGCACTGGATTATGACAGGCACCGACAAAGAGTGTCACAGGAAGTATGGACGATTAGACCATCTAAATTCAAGTACCATAGAAAGAAAGTAAAACTTTCTAAACTTTATCATCACACAACTTCAGCTGATTCTGCCTGTCCGACTTACCCAAAGGTAATCGCCGTCAACCTTTACGGCAAACTTAAGTTTCCGCAGACGAACGAGAGCGGGAGGAGAGCCGGAGATGTCAGAAACACAGCGGACAACTCCGGCAATCTGTCCACAGAGCAACTCTTGCTGATCGAGCAGGGTCTGTGGGGAAGAAGCATACTCCAGACAGGAAGTTGAAATTCTTGAACTCTGGCGTCATTTCTTAGAGCAAACTAAAGCCCGCAGGCCAAATCCAGTCTGTTGCCTGTTTTTACATGGCCCATGAGCTAAGGAAGGTTTTTGTATTTTTTAAGCATTATAACAACAAAAAAGAATATATGATGGAGATTGTATGTGGCTTGAAAAGCTGGAAGTATTTACTATCCAGCCCTTTACAAAGTTTTCCAACCCCTGCCTGGGACAACTGAACTGTTGGAGAACAGTTGAGCACAGGAGATGACTGCACAGAATGTATTTTTGCTCCTAGGATTATAGACACACGCTTGAGCAGAAGCGTGAGCCTTTCATTCCTATTCAAATTCCCTGCACGGAGCGGCCAGACTGGCCCAGATTAATCCGAATTTTCCAAGTCAGCATATAATCACATGAGTTAATGCACGGAACCTTCCAATGAATCTTAGCCTTAACTAAACCACGGGACAGCCAGGCATTACGTTACGTGATACAAGAGAAAACATACCCACCACATACGAAGAATCCTTGCCTCAAAGAACTGAACTTGAACCTGACCAAGGTTCTAAATCTTACTGCTAATTTAAAGTATATACAATGGATAAAAGACATTAAATAACACCACTGTGAGGAAATAATTAGCCAAATCCAGAGGTGGGACATTCTAACATTCTACAAATGACCTGGTTTCTTCAATAATTCAATGGCATGGGCGGATAAAAAGTGGTGGATGAAGAGTGTTATTAAAAAAAAAGACTTAAAATACAAAATAACCAAATAGAATACGTGAATGTTATTTGGATCCTGACTAGGAAAGAGAGAGACAGAAGGATGGAAGAATGAGTAGATGTGTGGAAGGATGGATAGAAGGAAGGAAGGACAGACTAAGTAACATCCAAGTTAACAAGGAAAAATCTGGGGGTTTTTTGTTTTTGTTTTCTTTCAGAGACAGGGTATGCCTCTGTTGCCCAGGCAGCAATGCAGTGGCATTATCATAGCTCCCTGTAACCTGGAACTCCGGGGCTCAAGCGAGCCTCCTGAGTAGCTAGGACTACAGGTACATGCCACCACACTCAGCAATTTTTTATTTTCTCTAGAGACAGGGTCTGGCTATGTTGCCCAGGCTCGTCTCTAACTCCTGGTCTTAAGTGATCCTCTCACCTTGGCCTCCAAAGCACTGGGATTACAGGCATGAGCCCTTGCACCCAAATTTTTCAAGGAAAAACTTGAATATAGTCTAAGTATCAGATGATATTAAGGAATTATTGTTACTAATTATTACAGTTTCTTTTTTTTGAGACAGGGTCCTGCTCTAATGCCTGGGCTAGAGTGCAGTGGCCTCGTCATAGTTCACTGCAAGCTTAAACTCCTGGGCTCAAGCAATCCTCCTAGCTCAGCCTCCTGAGTAGCTGGGACTACAGGCGCGCGCCATAACACCTCACTAATTTTTCTATTTTTTATAGAGACAGCAGTCTCACTATGATGCTCAGGCAGGTCTCCAACTCCTGGCTTCAAGCAATCCTCCCACCTCAGCCTCCCAAAATGCTGGGATTACAGGTGTAAGCTACCATGCCTGGCTTAATTATTGTAACTTTTGCTAGGTGTGGTAATGTTTAAAATAATGTCCTTTTCAGTTACAGATGTTACTCAATACTGGCAAGATGACAACATCTAGAATTTGTTCTGGGGGAGGAAAAAAAGAGAGAGGAGGTTAGGATGGGTCACACAATATTGGCGAAGTGTGACTCACTTTTGAAGCTAGATACCCTCCTCTTCACTTTTGTATATGTTTGAATAAAAGCTTTTTAAAGATGAGCCGATCAGGCCGGGCGCGGTGGCTCACACCTGTATTCCTAGCTCTCTGGGAGGCCAAGGCGGGCGGATTGTTTGAGCTCAGGAGTTCGAGACCAGCCTGAGCAAAAGCGAGACCCTGTCTCTACTAAAATTAGAAAGCAATTAATTGGACAACTAAAAGTATATAGAAAAAATTAGCCGGGCACGGTAGCTCATGCCTGTAGTCACAGCTACTCCGGAGGCTGAGGCAGGAGGATCGCTTGAGCCCAGGAGTTTGAGGTTGCTGTGAGCTAGGCTGACGCCACAGCACTCACTCTAGCCAGGGCAACACCGTTAGACTCTGTCTCAAAAAAAAAAAAAAAAAGATGAGCCGATCAAAAATTGGGGGCAGGGGGAAACAGACAAAAAAATCATGATGGAGACAGAAAGCTGGAGATGACAGAGGTACTGAGCTGCCTAGGAATTTTAAGACCAGGACAACAAGAAATATACAACTAGGAATAAGACAGTAGAAATGTCAAATGCCTAGATGAGCCAGAGAAAACTGTCCTGATCTAAACCCTACGCTTTTGAAATGCTACCACTTGAAAGCAAAGGGATGGATCCCCACGAACGATAGAATGCTGTGTGGCTTACCTGGGAAGGATAAAAATAGCAAATGCCAGCTCTTGTTGGGTCTCCTTCTTCCTTTACCTTGGAACCATCATAAAGAAAAAAATAGTTCCACCTAGCAAGAGAACAGAATGGAGCCATGTTTCCTTCCATCCAGTGATCACTGCGTTTTAAAACCCAGCTCCCTGTTTCCCAGCCCGAGGAGGGCTCCTTACTGTGTTTGAAAGCCTTCTGGTGGCCCCAGAGGAGAAAGAACCCCAGTAGCTACGAACAGATAAAACCATTTCGTAAGTGCAGGAGGGCTGAACTAAAAATATGCCTCTATCCAGCTGTCAGACCATCTGCCCGAAAAGACATGAGTAGCTAGAGGAAAAACAGGGCACCCACAATGACTGCTCTTACTTGAAACACTGAACCTTAACTGTACAACCACATGGCCTGATGACACTGTCTTTTAAGGCTCTGATGACAAAATAAGTTAGGGGTGTCTCCCACGAACTCCTAACAACTGCTGAGCCCGGAGATCTCTGGAAATAGCCCTTTTACCAGGAATTCACGCATTCACTTAACAAACACTTACGGAGGGTCCGGAGCATGCTCTGAGTTTGCCAAGCAAACAAGCAATTTCAATGCAAGACAGTGAGTCTACAAAAGGGGAAAAACAGGGGCCTATGAGAGTTCACAGAGAAACACTGAATAACTCTCTGCCCGTCCAAATCTCACCAAGAATCACTCACGCATGCTCGCTCATCAACCTTCTCCCCGCTCCCCAGTCCCAGAGGAATCTTTCTTCTGAATTTCCGTAACCCTCCGTTCTTCCCTCAAGACTCTTATAGACCACTCCGCAGTATAATTATAATTTCTTAATGTTATGACGATCACCTCTTTAAGATCTCAAAGCAAATTCCCCAAAGGCTGGGCCTCGGTTTTACTTCTGCATCTCGAAAATCACATGTATGAGGCTGTAGCGCAAGGAAGAACGTGACCACTTTGTCACCTGTGTGTTTCTCCGGATCGATGCCTTCTCCAGCCTCCCTCCCTGGCTCCTGCCTCATCTTCCAGATAACAAGCACCAGCTCTGTCTCTGGCATGGTCCACTTTCCCTGAGATCTAGGGGCAGATGTGCAACTGGCTGCAGCACAAGTCCAGAGCAAAAAGCCTCAGAAAAGTTTCAAAGCCAACTCGGAAACTTCGCGCTGGCTCTGCCCTTCCCTTTCCCTGCACACTCTGAATGGAAGCCCCCCTGCTCATACAGGCACACAAAGGAAAACTTGGGTGTTTTTTGGAAGTGTTCTTTTTTTTACTCCACATACATAACTGGTCATTAAATCCTGCAAATTCTAGTTAAACCATGCCTTTCCTTTTCATCTCCCTGATTAATGTTTGCTGAACCGAATGATGAAAAGGATTAATCCACTTGAGGTTGAGAAGGGAACTGAGTTTCAGGCAAGCGTTGAGTAATACCCTTCAATTGCCAGTCTGGCCAAACCTCTTCTCGCGGTGTAATTCTCAACTGTAACCATTCCTAGTCTCTCCAAAGCGAGGTGTAATTCTCAACTGTAACCATTCCTAGTCTCTCCAAAGCGAGGTTGACAACGCCCACATTATTATCGAAGCTGGCTGCATGATCCAGCCATGGTTAGCTTCTCTATAATCTACCAGCAACGTCAGACTTGTTCAAATACTGCAAGAGGTTTTCACGGGTAAAATAGATTCGTTTTGGAGAGAAATGGCTCACATGCTTGATTCACCTGCTCGAAAGAAAATGGTATTTTTACTGTTTTCTTAATAAAAGCAAGATAATCTGGCTGGGGATTTGCAATTAACCCAAAAGATGCATGCGGTAGCCTTAGTGAGAGCTAAACCGCAGCAGGCCTGGATACTCACCAAGAGGCTGACTTTGTCTCTGTGGAGGTGGTGGTGGCCATTTACTTAGCAGCCGTCCTCATTCTGTTTGGCTTTTTTTTTTTTTCCAGTATCACTTCTTTCTCCCCAGCTGTGGCCGTCACTCCGTCTCCCCAGTCCAGTGAATCGGAACGTGGTAGGTTTAAGTGTTGTCAGTCACAGCTGCCACCTGCTTAGTTTTCATTTAGCGTGAAAGTGTCACTTCCCTTCCTTGCAGGTCCTTCAGTTTCATGAATACCTCTTCTGTCCCTCTGACAACTCAGAGAGAATATAATAAAGTAAGCGAATCCTAGCACAAAAGTCAAGTCTGAGTCTGGTTCCAAGAGCGTCAGCGTGGTAGGATGACCTCTTTAAGTTCCTCTCCAGGAAGGCCCAAGGGGGGACATGAATGCTGGTGGAGGTATTTTGAAGAAATTTCTAGCTTGTCCACTTCAAAGCCATCCTGAAGGTTCTTTTTAAAAGTTTTGAAGCTTCCAGTTCAACCATCGGTGCCTTGACTCTGAAACAAACAAAACAGTTATTTCAGAAACTCATGAGGGAGCATGTGACCCAGCAGGGTTAAACAACTGGTATATTTCAAAGGCACTTTCTACAAGGGTGACAATGATGTTTCAAAATAAAAGAAGGGAACAAAAAAAAAAATTAAAAAGAAAAATAAGGGAGGGTAGCAGAGACTTCAGAGTAAGGGCCTTAGTTTCTCTAACAGTTAGACACATCATGAGCTTCACAAGAGATAATTTAAATAACTATTATGAAAATGCTCAGGGTGTTAAAACAGCTATACAAATAAAGCAGCTGCTGTAATAATAAGGGAACTCTAATTAGGGAACTGTCACCTTAAGAGCCCAAAACATATCTGAACCTGCAGGATTCCAGAGCTGGGCAAGTTTCCAAAAAATAAAAAGAGAACTTTATCAAGTGGCTTTCAAATTCCCACAAGACAACTCCTATATCATGGAATTTCAGAGTCAAAAAGGACCCTGGCATAATTTAGTCTAATCCTTGTCTCTTGCACTCTCCAAAAATTACCTTGATTGTCTCTGTCTTACTCCCTCCGGAGACAGATGGTTCGCAAATGTATCCTTCTACCAAACTAAAATCTGCTTCCCAGTAACCTCCACTCACTGGTCTGGATAATACTCTCCAAGAAAACAGGAAACAAAGTCTAATCCTTCCATGTGACAACCCCTGGGTCACTTCGAAACTGTATTCCTATTGTCACTTTCTCCAACCTCAAAGTCACCAGCGACAGGGTCTCATGCTTGCTCACAATTCTGCCATCTGTGGGAACACAATGCAGTTTGCTAAGATGTCTTTGGAAGAGAGAAGTCCCCAGAGAGGACCCCGCTCAATCTTTGATGGCCTCTAAAATCTCTATTATTTCTCAGCTCTAGATATCTTGGACTGGGCCTCCATAGGATCATACTCACCGTATTCTACAGAGCATATCCGGGTGCCTGTGGAGGCGGCATTTCAGTTCCTGCAACCAAGAACAGCAGCCTGAAACCCCTTATCTCTTGCTCCCAGAGAAGTGGGCCCTGCACTGCCGAGGTCCGCTCTCTAATCTCTGAAAGGTCCAGAAGAGGCCAGTAATGATCCTGGGGTAGGGGCAGACGCCACGATGTGACTAGAAAAGGCTCTGATGGCCTGGGAGGTGGCAGTAACGACCAGGAGGGAGGGGGTGTCAAGAAGTGGCTTGCAAAGGCCTGGAGCGGCGGTAGCGGCGGAGGAAGTGGCTTCAGTGGGGCAGAATGACGGGGAAAGGGCGCTAAAGGCTGCGAAGGGCCAGGAAGCTGCCGGACCCAGCCCCCAGGCTGAGGAAGCGATCGGTAACCGCGTGAGGGTTCTGCGAAGTGTCCGGCCTCGGCTCCCGGGGACTGGGAAAAGGTGGGCAAAGGCCGGATCACGCGCAGCCAGGGCTCTCGGCGGGGTCCCGCCCCTCGGGGTCCCCGCACCTCCGAGCGCCGCCCACCCACCGGAGTAGCCAGGCAGCCTCGTGCTCGGGGTTCGGGACTCTGGCTCCGGAATGGGGGGCGGCGGCTGGGTCCCCGAGACTCCCGCCCAGTACCTGCGCGCGGCGTAGAGAGCCTCTCGGTTAGACGCCGCCCCGCCTACCGCCCCCTACAGCTCCCGGCGCGAGGCGATGACGTCAGAGCCGAGTGCGTCGCGCGCCGATGACGTAAGAGGGCAATGGCGGCCACCGCTCTAGAACCGTGGCGGACCGCGGCTCCGCGGAGGAGGCGCTCGGCTGCGCGGCGGCCGCGGCGAAGAGATGCGGCAGCCCGAGACCCCGAGACCGAGCTCGAGGCGGACAGCGGAGTCGTGCTTCGTCGCATCCGGGAGGCTGAGTGAGTGAGGGGTCGGTGCTGGTTCGAATCCTCGCGCCCATGGGCAACCTCTGAGCCTCAGTCTCCCCATCTGTAAAATGAGGATATACTGCAAACCCACTAAGGGGTTATTGTGAGCATTTAACGGAGGTAACAAGCTCATCACAGGTCTGGATTATATTAAGTGCTCAATAAAGGCTGTCTTTCCTTTTATTGTAGTTACAGCTGTGTGACCTTGGGCAACTTGTAATCCCCGTGCCTCAGTTTTCTTATCTGTGAGATGGGAATGAAAATGGTACTTACTTAGACTTGTTTTGAGGATTCAGTGAAGTAGTAAACGGAAACCATTTCCTGGCACGTGGTAAACGCTGTGCCAGTGTTTGCTGTTAACATTATGCAAATGCTGGTTATTGCTGATGATGTTAGCAGGAGGGAAGCAACCCAAACACGTTATTGTTATTATCTTCATTAGTTTATCAGACAGTTGCCTTATGCCTGGCACTAGCTTAAGCATTCTGCACTCTATTGATGTTGAACATCGCGACCACGCTAGGATCCTGGTAGCTCCCAGAGTCGCAAATGAGCGATGGATAACATATGGAACCAGATTTCAAGCCCAGGTCCTTATGACCCCATAGCCTGTGCTTCCAGCTCTCCATTATTTAGGACTCTCCCACCCCGGATGCCCCTATTCCTTGCTCTGTACCTTAGAAAGTACATAGTGCCTAACACAGAGGAAACACTCAATAAACGTTCCCTGCTGTTGCTACTTAGTATTATTACCTTTACTTCTTTGCAGTCCTGTTAAGGCTGAATAAATAGACTTAGTTACCACTTCAGATCAGCATCTGAAGGGCCATCACAAGAAAAAGAACTTAGACTAATTTTGTGTGCTCCTCTCTCCTATAATTAAGATCAAGAGGCAGTGGTGGCCGGGCACAGTGGCTCACACCTGTAATCCTAGCTCTCTGGGAGGCCGAGGCAGGCGGATTGTTTGAGCTCAGGAGTTCGAAACCAGCCTGAGCAAGAGCGAGACCCCGTGTCTACTAAAATTAGAAAGAAATTAATTGGACAACTAAAAATATATAGAAAAAATCAGCCGGGCATGGTGGTGCATGCCTGTAGTCCCAGCTACTCAGGAGGCTGAGGCAGGAGGATCGCTTGAGCCCAGGAGTTTGAGGTTGCTGTGAGCTAGGCTGACGCCATGGTACTCTGATCAGGGCAGTAAAGTCAGACTCTGTACCAAAAAAAAATGGAGGCAGTGGCGACTCAGAGGTTACCTTTGAATGGAGAGAAGTTGCTGACCAACTGGCTGAGCCTGAAAAAAAAAAAAAGTAGCAGCAATTCTTTCTAAGCTCTCAGAAGGTGCCAATCAGAGTGAGTGTGAGTGAGGTTTAGAGAACTCTTAAGGCACTTTCTGTATCCCTTGACATTGGTATTATTTCCTCAGCTTCCTCAGTACCCCCCAGGAGCTCTCTGCTTCTCCCAGCATCCTGAGCAGGGAGGGATCCAGCACTTTCCATGTTGATCTATACACACACCCCCCAGTTGACAAAGAACTCCTGTGTACATTGTCACTTTCCTTTACCCTCTGCGAGGAACATGGGACAGCCCCTGGGCAGATACTTTTCAATTCTCTCTACTGCTGTCCCAGCCCTCTAAACGCTCTCTCTGGCTTATGACTTGTCAGTTTAAATCCAGTTCATTTTAATTCACTCTTTGCTTTGTTTTGATCTAAGTTTGTGGAAACCGGTTGGCTTGAATAAAGAAGGCCCAGACACTTGGTTTTGTCTCTTCTTTTACTTTGCTCTTAGAGTTATTTATAACAGAAGCCATTTATTGAGCACCTACTATGTGCCAGGTACTGTGCTAAGAAATGTTAACCAATTTAATGCCTCCTATAATCCTCCGAGATAGGTATGATTCTTAGCCCCATTTTAGAGATGCAGAAACTAAGGTTCAGAGAGGCTAAATCCAAGTATTTAACAACCATTTATTGAGCTGCAACTCTATGCCAGGCTCTGATGTGGACCAGGGATACAGGACACACCCAGACCCATCTGTGGGAATTGGGGACCACCTCCACAGCCCTCTTTCCTGCCCTCTCTGAGCCCCAGCAGTTTGTGCTCTGACTCTGGACATGATCCCCGCGTACCCCCCTCCTGTTGGTAAGGGTGGGCTGTGTGTCACGGAGCCCTTCGTCTCCTGTGCATCCAGGTCACGGTCAGGAGAGTCGCTGTCGGGCGGCCCTGAAAGGGACAGTACGTAATCATGGCATATTTTTTTCTCGACAGGGAGGACCTGCTTATCTCCGATTTCTGGAGTTCAGCACTAGGTGGGTACCACGGTGAGTGGAAGGGCCTGAATGTGGGCAAAGAAGGGAAGTAGTCCTCGTGTGAGGGCATTTTGCTTCAGAGTGCTGTACGTGCTGGGTTCTAATTCTGACTTCTCCCTTTACAGCTCTGTGTCTCAGCATTTAACTGCCTCTGACCTTCAGTTTCTTTGTCCGTGAAAAAGGATTGATGATGTACATGTCCTGTAGTTTTGAGAATTAAATGAGGCTGTTAAGTGCTTAGAGCAGTAGTCACCTGCTGCATAGAAGGCAATAAGCATCAGCTGTCATTATTGCTGAAATGTGTATTTATCTTGCTTTTCCTTGATATTACAATGTAGACATTTTCCTCCATATAATTATAATCTCTTCCTAAACATAATGTGGCAAAATAATATTTATGTATGAAGTGAACATTACCGTAGTTATTTTTATTCAGGGACATTTACATTTTTTCCTTTTTTTTTTAGTTATTTTTATACATAACTTTACAATGAGCAACTTTTTGCATAAAGCTTTTACCAAATTTAGGATGACCGTCTCAGGATATAGTCCAAAAGTGGAATTGTTAAGTGAAAGATGGTGACCAACTTGCTATCCATTGTCAAGTTTTTCTCCAAAAAGCTTTTACCAATTATTTTCTCAGCAAGGACTTAAAGAGTTAGTTTTTCATGCAAACTTTCCTAGCCTGGGGGCTTATTTAAAGGTATCTTTCCTAGTTTGATATGTGCAAAATTGGTATGTAATATGTTGGACTGTATGGGTTTTTGTTTTGCCTACAGATTTGTTCAACTAAATTCAATACCAGAGTAATAAAAGGAGAGACGAGAGATCCCTTCTCTATATGAAAAGATTTAAACAGAGTATTTTTCATTAGGTTCTTCAAATGTCCAGCCTATGTTTTTTTCTTTGAACTTTTTACACATTAAATATTTGTACTCCTGGCCATTTATAGTGTGATTTTGAGAGTTATGCTCCTCTATTCTTTGTTATAATCAAGAACACAGGCATTTCAGAGCATAGTCTACGTTTATTAGGAGCCTCCCGTGAAATTAGAATTAGTTCACCTTAGAGTTTTAGAAGCACACTGTGCCCATGAATGAAGCCTATTTTTTGTTTGAAACGGCATCTTGGGTTTGGGGCCCTGGGAGTCCAGGGGCTGGACATCGCTGCACGATACCCGGGCACGTTTGGGAGCGAGGCAAGTGGCTTTTCTCTCTGGAAAGTTGAAGCCTTTACTGCCCTGCCCCCCT
The DNA here is from genome assembly GCA_963575035.1 of Avahi laniger. Taxonomy (NCBI): domain Eukaryota; kingdom Metazoa; phylum Chordata; class Mammalia; order Primates; family Indriidae; genus Avahi; species Avahi laniger. The sequence goes on from CAUYSK010006175.1 coordinate 39,419, forward strand.
TCTCCCTGGGTCTGTGGCCTTCTCTTGTGGGTGATTTGGCTCACGGGGTCAGCGCACACCCTCTGACCGCATCTGGGGCCTGCTCTTTCAGATACCATCAACAGATGTCTCACAAAACTTCTGGAACAACTGAAGTGCCCTGTCAGGACTCTTTCAGACGCCCTTGGAAACCTGCACCTTGACTCACCAGCTGAGTCAGACGCGGCCCCCGGCTCCATCCCAGGGGAGAACCTGGTCACAAGACCCTGCCATCTCAAGTGTGTGTGTTACGGCATCGGGAACTTTGCCACCTGCGTCATAGCTAGGAACCAGCTAACGTTTTTGCTTCTCTTCTTGGAAAAGTGCCAGGTAAGTTTTTAGTTTCATCTTTATTTCTCCCTCCCCTGGTCTTGCACACAGGTATTTGGGTTGAAATAAATAACTCGTTCTTCCATCTTAGATTCCCAGAAGTCACTGCTGGGTGTACGACCCTCTGTTCAGCCAACTTGAAATTGCCGTTCTTAACACCCTGGGTGTAACTGTTCTCAGCGAGAATGAAGTAAGTGGTTTCAGAGAGGGGGGTGGGGCGACCTGTACAGATCCTGACCCCACTGACCCCAGCCCCTGCCCGTGGCCACCAGTTTCTATGCGGTGGCAGTCACTCCTCTCCTCTGCTTGCTTTCCCAGTACCTGTGACACATGACCAGCCGATCCACTGCCCACATTTTGGTTTGTGTTGTGCCCATCAGAAAAACTTAAATTACACAAATAGCATGAACCAGAACATGTTAGGTTTGCAAAAATCTTGTGAGAATTCTTTGTCCAGAAATTATGCTAAGTTGGTATTTGCTGTTGCTACTGAAAAATAAAGAAGGCCAGGTATAGTTGCTCATGCCTGTAATCCCAGCACTTTGGGAGGCCGAGGTGGGAGGATCACTTGAGGCCAGGAGTTCAACACCAGCCTGGGCAACATAGCAAGACCCTGTCTCTAAAAAAAACAAAAAGAAGAAAGAAATTAGCTAGGCTTGGTGGCACATGCTTATAGTCCTAGCTACTTGAGAGGCTAAGCCAGGAGGATTGCTTGAGCCCAGGAGTTTGAGAGTACTGTGAGCTATGATTGCATCACTATACTCTAGCCCGGGTACACAGCAAGACCCTGTACCTTAAAATAAAGATTGCACAGTCTGGGTCCCGCAAATGAGGTCTTTCTGGTTGGAATTTACCCCAGCCCAGGGCAGGTAATAAAAGGGATTAGAAAATCTCCCCTCTTTGATGTGGTAGCCCAGTTGTACCCATAGCAGCTGGCTGTAAGTTGTGGTTTAATATTCTGCCTATCCCTGCACCCCTCTAATCCCCCCAAATTTGCTGGGATTTGGCATTTCTGAGACCTGTGGAAAAAGAAATTCATTTCTCAAGCACAGAGCTGAAACCAGTAGGAGCAAATACCTCTGAATTTAGTTTTGCATTGTTTGGGGGATTATAGAATAATCATTTGATTCCTGTGTCCTGAAACTGCCACCTCTTTACTTATGTAATATGAAAATTAGGCGCAGTTGAGAGAAGTCACTCCCTGATATTAGCAAGGTCCTAAAACACTGTCGTTCAATTCACATGATTTTCTGGGTGCCTGCTCTGTGCCAGGCAGCCGAGATAAATGGGAGCCAGTCCCTGTGAAGAAGGAGCCCATGGTCCCAGCAGAGCATGTGGCCTGTGAACAGGGAAATGAGGCAGTGAGGCAGAGAGCCTTGTGTTAGGAGCTGCGACAGGAGAGGAGATGTCAGAGGCATGGAGGATGGTTTCCCGGGCCTGAGCTGGGACGTGAAGGTCTAGCCAGACAGAACCAGGACTGCCGCAGCTGTGCACAGCCAGCTGTGCAGGAAACCACGCCAGTTTGCTAGTTGCCCAGGGAAGTTGTAAGAACCAGTAGAGAGTGGAGAGGCCACAGAGGCAGCAAAGGGCCTTATGTTCCTTGCCAAGGAGATTGGCCATAGAGCAGTGGTTCTCAAGAGAGCGTGATTGTGCCCCCCCAGGGGACATCTGAAGAGGACTCAGTTATGGTGGGGGTCTGCAGACAGTGACATGGGAGGGGTGGAAGGTCACCGACCACAGTACACGAGGGACAGTAACTGTTGCCGTCCCTCCTGTCTTTGCCGTCATGGACCCCAGAAGCCCCTTCATCAGTCCAGAGCTTCGTATGTTCGTGGGATACACATTTGTTAAGTAAACATGAGTCCTTTCGGGACAGCATGATTTCCTGACTTTCTAAAGTCCTGTATAGTTGCATACATTTCATGCATGCTAACGTAACTATTTCAAAATCAAATTCAGCTTGTTTTTTTCCATTTGATACTTGCCTCTCAGCTCATTAGTAATCTCTGTCCTGGCCTCGCTGTAAGGAATAGAATGTGGGCTGTTGACACGTGTGGTGCTGTGTCCCCAGGAAGGGAAGCGGAGCACTCGTGGGGAGCCCACCATCTTTTACATGCCCCACTGCGGGACGGCCTTGTACAACAACCTTCTATGGAGAAACTGGTCAGCAGGTGCCCTGTCCCAGATGGTCATCATCGGGAACAGCTTCAGAGGACTCGAGGAAAGGTGAGCCTGAGAACACTGAGGCCCCACCGCAGACGGCGCCACAGGCAGGAACGGTTTCCACGATGGTTCCGTACTGGGAAGCGCCGTTCCACGGGGAGCTGGGTGAAGGGCTAGAGACGGGAGATGTCAGGACCCCGAGTCAAGCTGCGAAGCAAGTTAAGGAGTCTTTTTGCCAGTAATGCCTCCTTTCCCTTACGATAGACTGGAATGTTTTCGAAAAATGGGAAAACGTGGCTTCTCTGCCCCACGCCCTCCCTGTGTTTCACAGTGCTTAAGTGTCTCTGCTCTGTCACTTCTCTCTCGATGAAATGGGCGCCATTACTGGCGTGTTCACATCTTCTACTAGCTAACCTATTCCACAGCCTGAGCTTTTTTCCTGAATTCTTATTCTCCTTAAATAAACTTGCCTTTCTACGGGTCTGAAGTTGCATAAAACCATTCTCATACCTCCTAATCACGGTCCCTTTTTATTTCTAGGTTGTTGGCAAGAATTCTGCAGACAAATTATCCCTACGTTGCAAAGGTATCTATTTGAGTAAAGGGGCTGGGATAGAAAAGGGTGTGAAATCATACTATTCCTCCTCCACTGTGAAGAATTCTATCTGCACCAAAAACTCGTAGGAGGAAACTCACAGTGACATTAATACTGTGTTGTCTGTGGGCTCTCTCTGTGGGTCTGTGATCCAGAAAGCTACGACATTTTAGTGCATTTCTTAGTTTTCTCCTAATTTTCTTTATTCTTGGTATCATAGTCCATCATTTCCACTGTTCTTGGGCTTCCGATTCATTGCACAAAAGCATTTAAATCAAAATATCCTTATTTTTTAAAAAGGATGACGGGGGTGACAAGTAAAGTGGAAATTTAACCCAGAAGAGTGGGGGCTTCCTGTGGTCATCGAGCTCTTACACTTCAATTTTTCTGCTCAGATTTTAAAGGGACTGGAGGAGCTCGAGTTTCCTCAGACTTCACAGTTCATGGACGTATTTAATGACACCTCCATCCACTGGTTCCCCGCACAAAAGCTAGAACAGCTCTCCCCGGATATTTGGGCATCTCGGGAAGAACCGGATTATCAGGGCTGCGGGGACGTTGAAATCATCAGGAAGGAGGACAGCTGCTGAGGGGACCCCGCTGTGACACATTCGGTGTTGGCCGAGGCAGGAGCTGCCACCAGAGGCTAAAGGGAAGTCGCCACGAAGGGACTGCAGAACTCCTTTGCAGTGGGCCAAATTTCTGAGACCAGAACAGGAAACGTGTCAAGTTGGCTGTCCTGTCTCAAGGACGACACTCCATGTAAGAACTTGGCGTGAGGATTTATGTGCTTCTAAAGTAGCATCGTGTTTTACATCCTGCCCTGGTGACCTGGCCTGATGCGGCGCCTCTCGTGAATCGAGAAGTCACCCTTCGGAAGCCGATCTAAAATACCGTTTATTGGGAGCTCGTCCCTCTGAGGTGCAGGTCTCGGCCGGCTACTTGGCCATGTCAATCAGGCTCTGCAGGGAGGTGGGCACCCAGGTCTTCTCGCCCTGGACGAACACCACCCCGCGGTCGATGTAGATCACGATGCGGCCGAAGGTGTACAGCTGCTTCCCTTCGTGCCGCTTGCCGATGACGGGCATGAAGACGATGTTGTGCTCCTCGGCCTTGGTCTCGATGAGGTCCTTGAAGTTCATGGGCACGGAGCTGGCGGCCACGCCGATGCCCCTCTGGGCCATGTTCTCGGCCTCCCGTCGCTCCTGCATGGCCTCGTACTGGAAGTCCTTCCTCCGCTCCGTGTGCGTGAGGTAGGCGATGTTCTCCCGAGCTCCCGGCTGCATGTAGGCACCTGAGGGACGAAGGCGGCGGGGCGGTGAGGAGCTGACACCGTGACCTGGCCGGGGTCTGGGCAGGCCAGAGTGTCCCGCGACTCACTGCAGGGCAGCTCCGCCTCACACACACAGCTTTGGGGGAAATTTGGATAAATGGCCAGTATCATGAAAAACTGGTCTGGAGACTTGTGGCTGACATCTGGTAACCAGAGAGATTATTAAATACTCAACATAAAACGAAATATCTGCAAGGGATTCATCCTTTGAGACCTAGAAAGTTCGACAGTCATTAGCCACTCACCGTTCTGTCCCACCTCGCTCTGTAGTTTCCATCCCGCACTGCCCACGAGGCAGCTTTTAGGACCTTTAAAAACACATGGCCCTCACTGGTCATATTTATTTTCTTCCCCCACCTCCACCCAAACCACCCTCACTGGTTTTATTTTAACTAAACCACACAGGCCCCCTATCCTGAAAGAATTTAAAATGTATTGGGAGCTGAAAGATAGATGTCTAAAGGAAAATACAGGACCATAAATGCCAAATGCTAACTGGGGACACACAGGGAGCAGTTCTGGGAACGTGAGGCCAGGGGTGGCTGAGGAAGAGTTTCTAGAAAACATCAAAGTGGACGTGGCCCTTGAAAGCCCTGGATAACCAGAGAAGTATATTTGCCTCATTAAACACAGTCTATATAATCCATGATTTTCTGTTTTTCATGTGATAGGCTAACTAGAAAGAATTAAAGACTCAAGAAATGGAAAATTCCAGTCCCACTGCCAGTCTTCAGCTGTGCCACCCTGCGCAAGCTCTTGGCCTCCCTGAGCTTACGTGTAAAACGTGGTTAGACTAGGTGATGTCCGCACAGGGTAACACAGCACCGGTTGAAATAGGCTCCCAAATACAGGACCACGAACATATTTCCCTTTACTCGTGATCTAGGCAGAATGACTTACCTAGATCTTGGGAGTAGATATTAACTGAACAGTGAACCGCGTACTTCTGACGCAACAAAGATGCCCCCTACTGAGTGCTGTGCGCAAACATGAACTCACTCAATCCCCCCGTCTATGAAGTACGTATTACTACTTTACAGGTAACATGGGGCTAAAAGAGGCTAAGCAATTACTGAGTGTTAGACTGTCCACCTGACGCCGTGCTGTAAGACGTGTACGTGAGTAGTAAGTACCCCAAGTCTGGCTGAGCAGAGGCACAGTGAACCCTAAAAGGCCACAGAGCACCGTGGTTGGGAAAGCGGGCCCTGGGCTTAGACCAGCGTCGTCCGAATCCAGCTTCACAGAGCTCCATGTAGGGACCCCTGCCCCACCAGTCACTGCAAGCCTGGGCAGGGCAGCTGACCACGTAACCGAGCCACAAGGGTGAGAGTTAGTGCTGTAAGTGCAGAGTGACCTGTGGTGTAGGCAGCCTCTGGGTACCTGCAGACTCAGATTCTGTGTCATTCACATGTGTTAAAAACCTGGAAATCAAAGGGCCGGGGCATCTAGACCGGGGATCCTCACTCACCGACATTGGAGGACACCGCCCTGTTCATGATGTCGAGCGCTTCATTAAACTTGTCCTTGATGGACGGATGTGCCAGCACTTGGTCTGAGAACATGGATTTCCAACCCAGGTACCACTTGGTGATCTCCTCATAATTTGGGCTGTTGCTGAGCCAGGAACACAGCACCTGCCAAAAAGAAAAACCTTGCATCCACAGTGGCAACATGCGCAAGCAAAAGTTCCAAAGGGACCATTTGTTTTGCTCAATCCTGGTCCTACAAGCTGGTGATAACCACTTTACCCGGATTCACAGGGGCTACACAGTCTGGAGTCAGCGTGGTGGCTAAGTGCCCTGGTGTGTAACCTCTCTGAGCCTCAGCCTCCATGTCTACACAGCAGGGATACCACAGTCCCTGCCCACTAGGGTCGCTGAGATAATGCAAGTAAAGTGCTTAGAACAGCATCAGGTATGTGACAAATTTTCAGTAAGCGGTGGCCACTATTATGATACTTAATTCATTCCTGCCCTACCATGTAATTTATTTTGCATTATGTAATTGCCCTTGTGGTCAGGCCTTGGCAGAAAATTAAGAGACTTCCTCCTCCCCCAAAAGACAAAGCAAATTCAAAGCGTACCTGAAGCCACTTGGGGAAGAAATGCTTTTCAAGAAGTCCCACCAGGCTGGAGACGGAGATCATCCCTTCCCAGTCAATCACCCAATAAAAGGCATCCATGTGCTGTTGGTGGGGGTTGATGACTAGCTCGCCAAGACACATCCCTGGAAGAGAAGCCCAGTCTCTAAGGTTCAGCGTTAGCACCAGCCGAGCCGCAGAAGCACAGAGAGCAAACTGTCACCGGACAATGTCAGTCTTTGATCTGCTTTTGAAGATGAATTTTTTTTAAGCTCTTGATACACAATTCTTAAAAATAATTATTTTCTCCAGCCCAGAAATAAGCCTCTAATAATTTATAATAAAATATCATAAAAATTTCAGACCCCCAATGGCTGTCTTGTTACCAGAAGCCAGAACTGCGCCAATCAGGAAGACCATCAAGGCACACTGAGTGCAACTCTGTCACTGCGGACTGTTAGTCGTGATTGTAAATAAACAGCAGAAAGGACCCAAGATATATTTACATTCAGCCTCTGCACAAAATGCACCTGTGTTCCAGTAAACAATTGTGTCTTGGGCATTCTCACGAGCCCAGTGGCCGCGCGCTAAACCATTACCGCCAGCCACAGAAGCCGCTGGACCTGCGGTGCGCCTCCCCCACCCCCTTACCCAGCTTGGGCACTATGTTCTTGACCACGAACGCTTCCCAGGAGCCAGGCGTGAACACGCCTCTCCACGGCTGCAGGATGAGCTTGGCAGAGGAGTCGCTGGGGTGCCACTTCTGCAGGGCGCTGGACAGCTTGCTGCGGATGGGCGAGTAGAGCGGCTCCAGCCGCGCCTGCATGAGGGGCAGCCAGGGGTGGGTCCAAGAGTGGATGGGCACCGTGTCCGTCAGCGGGTTCCAGTTTTCCACCTGCACGGGGGGCGGGGAGGAGAGAGTCCGTGCGGGGGTGGGCAGTCGCCTAACAACCCTGCTGGGCTAAAGGCCAGGGCTGTGCTTGCGGGAGGCGGCCTGGCGCTTCCCGGCCGTGGTCCGCAGTCCTTCCCACGTGGCGTGCAGGACACGGTCTCCACGGCAGGGAGGGAAGTGCTAGGTACTAAGAGGCAGCCAGGGTGCCTTGTGGGCATTTTACACTCCGTTTTCCCCAAACAGAGACACCGACCCAAACAGATACGCCCCTTCTATCGTATTGCATCTCGGAAACGATGCCATTCTAATTTTATCAAAGAAATCAAGAAAATGAATTCCCTCGAGGGCGATCTGGGGGAGACAGTGCTAAGGCTGAAACACTGCAGAACAACAGCTGTGTTGGCAAAGGTCGCTGCAGCGTTTTAACAGCACTGAGATGATGAAGAGAATGCCCAATAAGTCCTCGTGGCTCCCGACGGCAGCTGTTTCCCAGGACCCTCACCTACCTCCTTCTGCAGCTTGGGGAAGATGAGTTGGTCCAGTATGTTATCTAAGATCCACACGGGAATAATGTGCACCCAGCTATCCAAAAAGTCCACCATTGGGTCACAGTTTCTTGGCTGCCACTGGTTGACGATATTTCGAACAAAAGGCATCCAGACTTCCCATATCAACCTACGGGGAAAAGGCAGAGGGGAGGCCGGTTACTTGCACTGCTTGGTCTCAAAGTACACGGCCACCAGCCACCTCTCCAGAATAAGAAAAATGCAACGGCGTGGAAATCCGGTCACAGAAAACCTTCAGGCCGGTCCCCCTGCCGGCCAGACCTGAGCCTGCCTCTTCCTGCTCTGACAGCTGTCCCTCGACCGCTCCTTGGTCTCAGCAGTGCCTGCCTCGCGGGGACGCCGCAGGAGCACCAGGGCCCTTTCCGAGCACCACGTGCTTTCCCACCTAGAGCCCTCCACCCACAGCTGCCGCTTCTCGCCCTGCGGGTCACAGAGTGAGCGTCGCCGCCTCTGCAGAACTCTGCCCAAGCCCCCGCGGAGGTGCCCACCCTCATTATTCTGTCTCACTGCACCCCGTGTGCACCCCACCTTTGCTTGTTCACTTCTTTATTTACCACCTGCCCTTCCGCTGCACTGTAGATGGAGGCGTCTGCTCCGCTCCCGGGGTAAGCCCTGCGCCCAGCACACGCGCAACACTCAACAGACACTTGACGAGTGTCAGACGGATTAGCGAATGAATGACTCTGAATTCCTAGACCGGTGCCAACATGGAGCAGAAGCTTAATAAGGACCGGCGCTGCCGCCTTCCCCAGCCTTTGGCAATCCCTCCAGTCGCCAGGAGACAGCAGCAGGAATGCAGACGCGTCCTGCGGTACCTGTGAAAGGCGTCTGCAGAGAGGTCCTGCCCACCGTGGGACAAGAGCTGGTCGTTCTCCAGGAGGCGTTTCCACTTGGAGATGATCTCGGTGCCGTAGGTGCAGTCCTGAGGAGGAAGGCAGAGCAGCTGAGGGCAGCGGGCCAGCCGCCCTCCTCACCCTCTGCGCAGTCCCATCGAGCAAGGGCGGCCCGGCCGAGAGCTGCACAGGCCGATTTCCCACCAACTCACTTTGAGGGGATCCCACTCCTTGAAGTACTCCTTCATGAGCGGATAGACGATGGCCACGGCGAGGTCCACGCGGTCTGACATCCGGTACTCCTCGTAGTACTTGTCCTGGAGGGTTTCGAAGACGCGGGCGCACTCGTCCAGCGTGAGGGGATTGCTGCAGCTGGGCTGCATCCGCCGCTCGCACTCCTCCACCATCTCCAGCACCTTGCTCAGGTTGGAGATGACCCGCTCCTCGTGGTCCAGGACCTCAGACATCTTTTCCAGCTCGTGGGAGAGGTTGACCACCATGTCCCGCTCGTACTGCAGCTGCCGGTCGTTCTGGATGATCTCCTGTTCCGTGAGGTCGATGAGCAGCTGCAGGTTGTGCTCCAGCTCGGGCAGCGCGAAGCCCGGGGTCTTGGCCTCTTTGCCGGGCTGTGGCGGCTGCTGGGACTGCAGCGGCAGCCCGTCGTCGGGAATGCTGTGCTTGTGGCTGATCTGGCTGTAGCTGTAGTAGACCTTCTGCTCCCGGCCCGTCATGTCTATGACCTTGGAGAAGCCAGCAGAAGGCGTGGAAGTCAACACTTACCGTTGCTGCCCTGTTAAACATATAGCTAAGCCCCAGGAAGACACAGCGCTAGTGGAAGTGTGTAAAGACCACATTACTCGGCCGGGCGTGGTGGCTCACGCCTATAATCCTAGCACTCTGGGAGGCCGAGGCAGGAGGATCGTTTGAGCTCAGGAGTTCGAGACCAGCCTGAGCAAGAGTGAGACCCTGTCTCTACTAAAAAAAATAGAAAGGAATTAGCTAGACAACTAAAAATATATTGTAAAAATTAGCCGGGCATGGTGGCACATGCCTGTAGTCCCACCTACTCGGGAGGCTGAGGCAGGAGGATTGCCTGAGTCCAGAAATTTAAGGTTGCTGTGAGCTAGGCTGACGCCACAGCACTCTAGCCCCAGCAACACACTGAGACTCCGTCTCCAAGAAAAAAAAACAAACACACACATTATTCAACAGACCTGGAGAACAGCAGTGTTTCTCAAAGTGGGATCCACGCTGTACTCGATCAGAGGGGATTCTAGGGACAGAACAATCAGATGCAGCAAGTAGTTCTAGATTGGATCCCTTTGAGCAAGCCAGATGGAGAAGACTTTTAGGAAAACTGATAAAATTTCAATAGGGACTGAATATTACTGGAGATGAAAATTCATTTTAATGGACAAGTAGATGCTGTACTGATCAAAGCAGGTAATAAAACAACACGCACAACCAAAATACCACATTTTGGTAAAAAAAAACATATATATATGCATAAAAGCATATAAAAAGATTTAGGATGTACATCAAGGTGTTAAGATTTGATAATCTTTTGGAGGATGGAAAATAATATTTTTATACTCTTGCCTCTCTATATTTCCTAAGTTTCTAAAATGCACTATACATTGCTATTGCAATAATAAAAAGCTATGTTTTCATTTAAAAACAGAAATGTACATAAAAGTTGCACAAAAGCAACCTAGGAAATGAGCTACTTCCAATGTTTTAGGAAAACTGAGGAAACCTAAATATGGACTGTCCTCAAACAGAATTCTCTGTCATCACTTTGTAAATAAAAGCGTGATCCATGAACCACCTGCATCAGAATCAGGAAAACAGAATCCTGGGGTCCAGTCTACATCTACTGACTCAAAATCTCTGTGTGGGACCTGGACTCCCTTATCATGTCCCCCAGATAACATGGTGTACGACACACTGACATCCGAGAACCCCATGTAAGGCTTTTTTTGAGTTCTGTGACACACTACTATCCTACACCGGTCTACAAAAGGCAACTGTCACCACTGATCTTTGGCTACTTGGGAAGGTAATGGAAGACCTAATACTCTATATGCACATAACACTGGCTGAAAATTTCATCTTAAAAAAAAAAAAGAAAATACTTAATGCTGGCAAAGGTGCCCTGGGGGCTCTCTCCGCCCTATTGGTCAGACTTGGAATAACCTCCCCAGTATTGAAATGCCTTAAGTACTTTCGTATTCTTTAATCTGGTGATTGTACTTCTAGAAATCTATCCTTAAAACATGTCTGAAACAAAGACAAAGTTTTGATAACAGGAATGTTATTAAATTCACTGTCAGCTCCAGAAAGACAGGAGCGTTTGGTTTACCACTGTAGCGCCACGAAGAGGGCTGGCACCAAGCAGGAGCTCGACAACTGTTGCTAAATACGCAGTGTAACGGATGGGAACGTGCTTCCACCAAGGGAGAAAAGCAGGATACCAAGAAAAATAAAGCCCAGAAAGAAGACTCAAAGAACCTTAGAAAAGGTTCAGGAAACTAACCCCGAGGTGGGGGATTTTTGGTGTGTGTTTTCTAACATGTCCTGGGCCAGGCGTCCAAGGGCCCTCGTACCTTGACCTGAGAAAGCTCCTTCTGGGGAGCGGTGAGCTTCTTGCTAATCCTGCCCTTGGCCTTCAACTCTTCCACTGTCTTGTAAGAGTATTTGGGCTTCTTCTTGCTTCCGCTTGGGTCTTTCCTCCACTGGCTCAGCTCCTTCTGAAACTCCTAAACCAGAGGGATACCGTCAGTTACAAGGAAGAACCCCTTCTTGCAGCGCGTGGGGCCCCTGGGGCCATGAACATCCGCCAGCCTGCGTCTGAGATTTACGTATGAGCTCTGAGTGAAGGACTGCACTGCATGACACTGTGCATCCAAGGACGCTCCCTGACACACACCCGCTTACGAGTAATGAGGTTGAGAAGGCGGGTGCACCAACTAGAGGGAGAAATAAAAATAAAGACAAAGGAAACGTTTTCAGAGCATCGACTATGGGCAGGCGCTACGCTCGTTTGAAACTTATCTCACATAAAACTTAGAAATGCAACATAAAGAATTTTTTTTAAGGACAGAAAACCTTGGTTCTGATTAAAAATGAAGAGAAACAAGCAGGCCCTAAGTCTGGCGGCAAAGCTATCTTTCACAGTAAGGGTCTGCAAAACCTCCCTGCGGGGAGGTCGAAAGTAAAAGAGGCGACTGTCAGTCTGAGGGGAGGAGACGGAGTCCAGCCCCCAGAAGTCGGTTTTGGGGTGGTGGTTTTGTTTTTCCCACACTGGCTAAATCTTGTAATGTTTTCTCAAATAGTACCTAGATTTCTGGCTACTCTGAGCAAATCAGAAGATCAGGCAACACGGAGCCCACGTTCTCGCAGGCGACAATCGCCCAGGGCTGAACAGAGACTTCCCCTCGAATGTCCCCGTCCTCACCCCCGTCACTCCCTGTTACTTCACACCTGGCTCGTCTTACTCCTGTCCCATCCCCGGCACCTGCCATCTGGCTTCTAAATCTCAGAACCCCTGACTCAGAGTGATCAATCCCACGTTTTCAAATGTTTCCTTCCTCATTAAAGGAGGTCAGTGACAAGGAGAGTAACATGTTTCTTTGCAGCATCCTGCTTTTCCCTCATAAATGCAAAGGAAAAAAGATTAATATGTCACTGAGGCAGGAGGATCGCTTGAGCCCAGGAGTCTGAGGTTGCTGTGAGCTAGGCTGACGCCACGGCACTCACTCTAGCCAGGGCAACACAGTGAGACTCTGTCTCAAAAAAAAAAAAAAAAAAAACAGATTAATATGTCAATCAAGAGAGCTGACCCCTTCTAGCACTGGTGTAGAGACACACAGCAGCCAGCAGATGGCGCCCTGCTGCACAAAGGGACGAGGACCGAGGCCCTGAAGATGGCCGTGGCCGCCCTATGGCGTGGCCGGCCTCCTCTCTGAATGCACTTCCTTCCCCTCTGCTCTGTGTGACACTCTCCTGCCACAATGACTTCCTTTCTGGTCTCTTAACCACCCAGCTCCCAGCTGCTCAGTGTACTCTGGCTTCTCAGCTCACCCTACAAGTTGGCACCTTCTCTTCCGCCACGTCTCACAGTGATCCTTCCCTGAAAGGTTCCCCTGGCCACCGTGTTTATGAAAAGTAGGTCAACAGCCCTTTCCCCCAACGTTATTTTCTGTCTAGGCACCTCCTAGCACCTACTGTCACTTCTACCCACACTGGAGCTGCCTGTTTCCTGTCTCTGTCTCTGTCCCCCAGGCTCCGAGCCCTCTCGCGATAGCACAGCTCGCCTCCCGCAGTAGCAGGCATACAGCAGGTGTGCGGTAAACGCCTGCAAACGCAGTGAATGAATGAACACACAGCTATGTGGAAAGGCACAGGGCACCAGCCACCCACTGGTCACCTCTTCGGCCTCTTCTTCCGAGTCGACCACAGGGAAGTCTTGCAGGGACTGAGTGGTACGCTCCGAACCGTAGGCCCCGACGGCTCCTTTGCCTTTTCTCTGTTTGGCTTCGATCGGGTTAATGATACCTGACAAATGGCAGCAAAGGAGAAAAAAGGGACTTCAGATCACCGCAATTTGTGTATGTGAATAAGTCACTCGGTGAAATCACACTTCCTCGCTCCTTACACAAAAGAACACAGCACTCAGGAAGGTGAGCGCTTCTCTGCCCTTGGAACGCTGTGCACATCCTATGGGATTCGAAACTTCTGAGCATTTATGCTACAACGCAACAGTCTGCTGACCTTAGGTTATTTATGTCCTAAATACAGATTTCCATTTCCACTTGGATTCGTTGTTTTAGTGGATGGGAAACAAATAGAACAATTCATTTATAACTGAGAACTCCAGCGTGCTATATTCTACAATTTACTCATTTGAAAGCCTCTGTCATGGAAAATGCAGTAATTCGGTTACTATATTAATTCTGATTGAAGTGAAAATGCAATTTAACATGAGACTCTTTGTCTGTTTTACTTAGTAGTTCATATCACCTGTGTTTAACTGTTTTTATAACAAAATTAAGGCTGGGCACATTGGCCCATGCCTATAATCCCAGCACTTTGGGAGGCCGAGGCAGGAGGATTACTTAAACCCAGGAGTTTGAGACCAGCCTGGGTAACATAGTGAAACCCCGTCTCTACAAAAAAAATAGTAAGTTTAAGCTGTAGAAATAAATGTGTTTTTTTCTCATAAAAGGGTTTATAAATAGGATCGCAATATTTCAATGCAGATTCCCCGCCCCTCCAAATTTTCCATCCCCACCCCCTTCCACTTAGTATGGCTGAAATCGCACACAAAAACTGTCCCCTGTTCTCATTCCAGGTCATGTCACGTGTCTTTCTTCACTCAAGTTCATGTGTTTTTTGCACACCTAATGTCTTCAACACATAACCTGGATTTCACTTTAATAATTACTGAGAGACTGGAATTCGAATTATAGAGAATACTTTCGATTATATCCAGCTGGAGATCACTCACATGGAGTAGCTCAGGAAGGATCAGCTGCCTGGTTTGAGCGGCTTTGGTACCAAGGAGGTGAGAGTGCGTGACCGGGGCTGTGCCTCAGTGGGGCTGGGCGTGCGAGGAGAAGAGATGGGGCTGCCGAGCGAAGATGGAGGTAACCAACGCAGGATTTGCTCAGCCCATTTTACAGCCGCCTGGCTCTAGCTATTTAAAAAACTACGCACAGGAAGGGAAGAGGGAAAAAAAAAAACTACACACAATGTTTTTCTTGATATCCCTGAAGAGCAAATAACCATTCTGCAAAACTGAAACCCCTTCTAAGCAGGGACTGCAAACTCAAATGTCTTCGGCGCCCAGAAATGTTAACGTAAATGAATAAAGTGGGTTGAGGCAGAAGACAACGGGGACTGGCGGAGACTGCTTCCAAGAGAGGGCCAGGAGCACTGTCCCAGGGGCGGCTCTGATTCAGCTGAACTAATGACTGCTAGAATTTTAGGTGAAAATGTCTGATTTTTAAATATTGGCAACTAATTCATTTTTTTAGAAACACTGGTCAGGCCAAAAAAGCAGCCTGTCTTCAGCCTGTTTTAGACCCTAACCCTCCCCCTCCCTCTGAAACAAGTATTTCATTTAACATCAGTTTTTTTTTTTTTTTTTTTTTTGAGACAGAGTCTCACTGTGTTGCCCAGGCTAGAGTGCCGTGACGTAATCTTAGCTCACAGCAACCTCAAACTCCTGGGCTCAAGGGATCCTCCTGCCTCAGCCTCCCGAGTAGCTGGGACTACAGGCGTGAGCCACCGCGCCCGGCCCATACCAACTCTTGACCGATGGTTTTTGCAGCTGACTATTTGAGCATACCTACATGGATGTTTCTAACGTGCTTCACATTCAACAAGGTTCAAATCCAGTAGGGTCTCCCTTCTTACCTGGAATTTGGATCTTTTTCTGTTAGCATTATGTAAAAAGGGTCAGTGGCAGCAGACACGGAATAGTGTAGCAGTCATCCATAGCTTGCTGTTTTGCCAGGATACCTCTCTGGAAAGTCCTGACTGGCATCCTCTCTCCCTCTCCTCTCTCCCCACATCTCTCTGCCATTTTTGTGTGGGAAGAATTTCTAGTTCTGCCACTAACTAGGTGACTCTGGTCAAATTTTTTCTTCAAGCTGTTGTGATGACTTAATGTGCATGTAAAATTCCTTGCAAAATAGTAATTGCTCAATAAAGGGTAATTCTAATTTTAAAACATTTTACATAATGCCCAACTTGACTTACTGTTATTCTCATATCAAGCTTCAAAAAGAAAACTCCCTTTGCTGTATCATTACATTTCTCAAGTTGAAGGTTTTATGGCATGATGGGTTCACATTTAAGTCCACTCTTGCATGGCCTCGGGCATGTTACTTAGCTTCTCTGGATCTCAGTTTTTCTGTCTGGGAAATGGAAATAATTCCAGTTGCAAAATAAAATGTGATCATATAGACAAGCATAAGCAAGTGCCTGGCACACAGATCATCGATGCTATCTTTGTGCCTTTGCTGACAAAGTTCCTCTTCCTGCTGCTGCTCCTCTGTTCCATTTTGAAAAATTCTAAAAGACCTAGTTCAACGTATTTCCTCAAGAAACTGTGTTCCACTGCACACAGCTCTGCTATCACATTTCGTTGTCTTATGCCCACATGCTTTGCCCACTTTTCCTGCTTGACCTCCTAGCCTGGTGTTTGCAACCCTTCACCGACTTTCTTTTCCTCTCAGTCTTCTTCTAATCCTTCTCCTCTACCGCCTGATCCCTTGAGGCCCTTCCACGCCCCCAGGACTTTGGCTGTGTCTTTGCCTCTGCCCGGAATGGCCCTTCCCATTTTTCTTTGCTATTGGAATCTAATTCATCCTTCAAGCACCAACTCTGTAAGTTTTTTTGTTTCCTCTCGGTTAAAATTACTTCTTCACCCCAACTTCAATAATATTTTGTTTATGTCTCCAACTTACCATCACAACGTTTTGACTATGTACACATGCCTTTCCCATTAGACTATGGGTTCTTCGAGGGAAGGACTGTGCCTTATTCATTTTTGTTTCCCTCAGCACCTGTTACTGTGTTCAAGATGTGATAGCTATCCATCAAATGTTTGCGTATTTGCACTGTGTAAGTGTGCTAAGTAGCACCTGTCTAATCCAAGAGGCCAGACGTATAACTGGAAATGGCACTGCTGGGTCAGCGGCGGACCCTGTAATCCTTGTGGGCTGCTGGATGTTTTTCAAGGGCCAAATGAATAGATGGCCTAAAATGTATCACAATTACTATCTGAAATAAAATATGCAGTCAGACTACAAGTATAGGCTATCATTTAATGATGAACAAAGTCCAGGAAGCATAAGGCAAATCAGATCCTATGCAAGGCAAATAGGTCAATAAAACCAAGAAAAACCTAATAAACTCTGGCTATGATTTTTAGGCCGTGTATTATGTAGAATCCTTATTTGAATTTATGGTTGTAGAAAACTGGCCAGTTTCATTTTCAGCATGGTCAGGTCAGGGATATTTCCTGTTATCAATAGAAAGCTGCTACACAATTAAATGGATCAATGATGCAGTGAGCTGAATTAGTTTTTTTATGGTCATATAATTGGACTAGTTGTGCATTCTACATTATTTCAGTTGTACAAACATGAGATTTGAATCTATGGTGTAGGAAGAAGCTTGGGCTGTTTTAGCCTATTGATTTGAGAAGCAGTAAAAAGGAACTGGTGATAGGAAGGCCGTAAAGGAATATCAATAAAATTGTGTAGGGGACGCACATTTGACACACCGAGTGGCTTTATGTAGACTTAACGACTTTTGAGAACAATTTACAAATCTGGTCTAATTCAATTAGTGCTGTAATAATCTACCTTAAAATATGGTAGAACATTCTGTTATATATTTACTATATTTGGTTCTGGTCTGTGGAACAATTTAACACTTGTTATCGGTGGTATGCTGGCAAACTGGCTCTCTTTTGTTGTGTTTTTGTTTTTTAAAGTCCTGATCTGTAGTGTTTTCCTGTTTCCATGATGTGAAGACAGTACTCCCATCACGGGCTGGTTTTAAGATACCAACCATTTAACAAATGGCTCTGCAAATGTCTGACTACCTGACAACCTGCTCTTTGGAGATGGTAAGAGCCGACTGCAGCACACCGTTGTAAGTTATCGTAAACAGTGAAGAGAGCCAACTAAACATTTTAAATCATGAGATTTTAGGATTGAAAGCACGCAGAATATTCTAGTCCTGCCCCTAATCTTGCCGAAGAAAAGATTAAACTGAGGATACATGATATCCTAAAAGTCGTGCAGAAGGTTACTGTGATATTGTGATAAAATAAATATATATTTGGTCTTTGTCTTCAGTTCCTGGCCCACAGCTCCTAAAACCCTTGTAATTTCCTGAGTGATAGGGATGAGAGGAGTATCTGTTCTTACTCATCATAAGCCCCTTTCATCACACCTGAGTCTCTTGGAGGGCAGGGGCTGATTGCCAGAGGAACCAACCATATGATTACAGAGAACAAATTTCAGCCCCACCGTCTGACCTCCAGGGAGGGCAGAGGGGCTGGAACTTGAGAGCAACCATCAATGGCAAACAATTTAATCAATCATGGCCGTGTAATGGAACCTCCATGAAAACCCTAAATGAAGATTAGAATAAAGGTGCCTGGACTCCTGGCACAGTGTTCTATGCACAAGCCTTTACATAGGGAGTAGGGGGGACAAAGTCACGGGGCATGAATAGAAACAGCTTCCAGGTTGGTGAACCCATGCAGGTGTGGGGACAGTGGCCGGCCTGAAGAGGGTGTGGAAGCTGCACACCCTTTCCAGCACCTTGCCCTGTGCATTATACTTTCCATCTGGCTGTTCACCTGTATTCTTATGGTAAACATAAGTGAAGGGTTTCTCTGAGTTCTGTGAGGTTATCAAACCCGAGGAGGAGGTCAAGGAATCTGCAATTTATAGCCAGTTGTCCAGAAGTACAGAAGGCCCAGACTTGTGACTCGTGTCTGCAGCGGGGGCAGTCTTGTGGGGCTGAGCCCCTCACCTGTGGGGTCTGTGCTGATTCTGGGTATTTAGTGTCAGAATTGAATTGAACTGTTGTATACATAGTTGGTGTGCAAAGAATTAGAGAATTGGTTGTTGGTGGGAAAAAACTCCACACATTTGGTATCAGAATTGTTGTGAATATAAAAAATGGTTTTTCCTTCTACCAGCAAATTTGGGATTAGAATTAAGGTATCTGGACTCCTAGTGTAGTATTCTATGCACAAAGCTTTACAGAGGGAGTAGGGGGAAAAAGTCACTGGACATGAACGGAACCATGAGTGTATAATCTTGCTTGGTGGGTGACAGGAGCTGTGGATATGAAGTTCTTAAGGGGCTGCTCCAAACTACACTGAAAACCTTTTGGGACTCCGCGCAGTTTGTTACCTTGCTTTACAAATGGGCAGGCTGCTTACTCTTTGTGGGCTCTGGTTTTTCTGATTTTTAAAGTGACAGTTTTTGATATTATTATGTCTCAAACTCCAGTATGTATCGAGTCATCTAGGGTACTTATCAAAAATCCTCCCAGGTGGAGCTAATTTTAAGGTAATCCACAGGCTATAACTTGAAGAAACACTAATTTAGATCCTCTTTAAAGACCTTTTCGGATCTTGTTTACTCATAGCCAGGCAAAATTTCTAGATGTTTTGGCTCTCTAAAGTAAATTTTAGATTAGTTACATCGAGGTCACCCGAGGAGATGTTTAAAATTTCTGATCCCACCCCTAGTCCCACCCAAGCCTATGAAATAAGAATTGAGGGGAAGGGAGCTGAGAAATTTTATGTAAGGGGCTTGAGCATACTCAGATTTTGGTATCCTTGGGATGGGGGCTTCCTGGAATCAATCCTCCACGGATACCAGGGGATGACTATATGTTTGTAAAAAATAAGGGAACTACATTCGCTGTTTACAGATTCACAGTGTAGACAGAATATACTGAAGAAGATGAAACTTGACATTTCTCAGACTTCTCTGATTACAAAACCTTTCGTTTTTGTGTAAAACTCACGGGAAATGCTGACCTAGATAAATTAGAGGGAAGTAGAAAAATATATCCTTAAAGGCCTCAAAAAGTTGTGCGACTTGGCCTGTGTCAATGATTATAAAATTGTAAGTTTAAATTTTGTTCAATGGGCCACAGAATTTTGTTGGGGAAGTCACACTGTTTCAACAACTTGATTAGTTATTTGATTCTGAGAGGCTGATTTCTATACAGAGCATATCATCTTTGTATTTTGAAACTTTATTATTTTGAAATAATTTCATATGTATAGAAGAGTTAAAAAAAGCACAATGGATTTCAGGATAGCCTTCTCCCAGATTATCAAAATGTTAATAATTTACCACATTTTCTTTATCATTCTCCCTCTCTCTTTATATGTGTGAATACACACACACACACACACAATTTTCTTTCCTGAGTCATTTGAGAGTAAATTGCTGACATGGTACCCTTTAGAACCAAATACTTGTATTGTTAAAAAACACGGATATTCTCTCATGTAACTAAAGCACAAATATAAAAATCAAGAAATTAACATTAATGCTATTTTTCAATCTATAGATTGTATATAAATTTTCCTTGCTGTGTCAATAATGTCCTTCATAACTATATATTATTATTATTTTTGCTCAGCCCAGGGTCTAATCTGGAACTCCTTGTTGCATTTAGTTGTCATGTCTCTTTTGTCTCCATTACTCTGGAACAGTCCCTTAGTAGTTGTTTTTCATGACATTATCATTTTTGAAGAATATAGGCCATTTTGCACAAATCCTTCAATTTGGATTCATCTGATGTTTCATGATTGGATTCAGGTTATTCATTTTCAGCAGGAACAAGGTGAGTGTGTGCCCTTTTCAGAAGGCATTTGATGTCTATTTTTCTCATTATTGGTGATGTTAACTTCGATCACTTACAGTGGTGTCTGCTAGATTTTTTTACTGTAAAGTTATAATTTTTTCCTTTGTGGAGTATTTCACATACATTGAGATTATGTATTATAAATATCCTATTTCTCATTAAACTTTCACCTATTTTTAGCATCCATTCATGATTCTTGCCTAAAACAATTATTATAATACTATGATAGTTGCTAGGTGGTGATTTTCTAAATCCGGCATTGCTTTTACCTGAGCTGTCATTCTATTGTAAGGAAGACCTTTATCATCCCCCTGTTCATTCATTCATTCATTTATATCTGTATGGGCTCATGGTTTCTTATTCTATGGATTATAATTCATTATCATGGTGATTCACTTTGATGCTCAAATTGCCCCAGACTGGCTGATGGGATACCCCTCAATCAGGCTTGTCCTTTAGCCATTTTCCCATCTTTGAGTACTTCCGTACTTCCTTATTTCGTGGCAAAGCAAGATAATTTAGGCTCATCTTGTGCTTTCCCTGCCCCAGTGCAGGAATCAGCCATTTTTCTAAACAATTTGTATTTTTTTTAAAGTAGAGAATTTAGACACTAAGTTCTGAGTGCTAGGTAATGTACACAGTTGTTGGGCTGTCACTGCTTCTAGGCTCTCTCAGAGGACAGAACTAGGAAATATATGTATGTATGTGTGTGTGTTTATTTCTACATTTATAAATATTTCTATGTTTATATTAACCCATACATATTTTAAAAACCCCATGAATCCGTACTGATGCTTCCAATTCCAATCTAATACCATAGGAAAAAAACCGTAATTTTTAATTACTATCTTGAAACTATACCAAGCACACAGGGTCAAAGTCATTAAATTCTTCATGTTATAGAATAGGAGTTAGAAGATACTGTGGAACTGTATAATGCCAGTAATTTACTCATCTACATACTAAAAAAAAATTAACTGGCCACTTGCTATGTACTGGGTACTTGGTTAAGAATATGGAAATAAAAAAGATTTTGTTCTATCCTCAAGCAGCAGAATAAATTAAGGAGGCACCTATCCTTAGCTGCCTCTGGGCACAAAAGCATTTGTGATCACCGCGGAGGTGGGGCAAAGTGAAGGCCTGTGTCAGCAGTGCATGTGGCGACAGCGGCAGCATCTACAGCAAGTACGGGTCACATACGTTGGCTGATGCAAGGACCACTAGGAAAAATGAGCCATTAGGTGGGAGCTTTGACATAGGTAATAATTAATGAAACTTCTTTGAAAGTAAGAATTTTTAATTACTTTATTAAACATTATATTCAATGTAAAGGCTTCAACCATCATAATCACCATGATACAATATATGTGTATATATATGTAAAAAATACCCATTGAACATGCTTTAAGAAGTATAGTGTGTGTTTTGAAATCTCTGCAACATGAAATAGAATTTGATATAAAAAGCCGACTAATCAGAAGCATGAAAAGCAGTATGTTTTAATAAGAGCCTATTGCTGATTCTGGAATAATTGTCGCATGCATGTCCCTGGTCATGTTGGACTTCTCCTTCAGTTTTGACTGGAGTAATGTGTGTTCCACAACACCGGTTCTAATGTCCATCTGAACAATTTCTTGCTTCAGTTTTGTTAAGCTCTGTTTAATCTTCACCAAAGGAGCTACAGAATGAAAATAACATGGAATCAAAACGTTTATTGGAGTATCAGTGTATTACAGAGTCGTGTGACATTTTCCTCACTTTGTCTTAAGCCAAAAACAGGTTAAAAACAGAGCCAACAACTCACTGACATTCACATGGTTTTGGCTGTGGCATTTTAAGCACCTGAGATTTTTAGGATGGAAAATGATGCAGTATTTGATGTACTAAGGCTAAAAGTTCTTCCTTTTATAGGGGCAGAGCTTCTAAACAGGTGTTTAGGATGTGTTCAAGATGATTTTATGGGCTAGTATATGTGTCTGTAGGAAAAGTGGATACAAAGGGGGAAAGGGGGAAGAGAGAATTACCTTTGAAATATAGATAATGGACCCGTTTAAAACATATTGCCAAAAAAGCCCTACACATCCCCTTTTGCAAGATCACTCATTATGTATCATTAGAACTCCAGACAATCTTTCTGGGGCATAGAAAAGCATTAGGCAATCACCACTGGCCATGTGAAAGTAACCAACTCACAATGGAGGATGATTACGGAGGATTATTAATTCTTCTCTATTTGACCCCTGCCCAGTCAAGTCTACTGGGAAGGGGAGAACAAAACAAAGGTCACCACATCACTGCCTTAGTGTCATTTGGGCACACATACTTAGTGCCCTTTCATACATAAAATGGAAAAATGAAGCTAATTTTATGAAAACAGAATAAAACATTATTTTTTTAAATTGGCATAGCAAAGCACATATTTAAATATTTCCCCACTCTATTTTTGAATCAATACAGTTTGAATTTAAAAACATCCTAAATTATAGTAAAAAAATTATTACTCTTCTCAGCTGATTTACAAGGAAAACAGCATACTGATTATCACACATCTTTTTTTTTTCCATCTCTCTTCAAACAAGTAACAAATAATCCATTTTAAAATGTAAAGTCCCTATTTATTAGTACTATTTTGTGTAAATAGGTTTCTTGAAGAGCTATTTTTCTCTTGCTTACTTCTTGTCCTTAAAATGAGCGTGTACTCACCACCATCAGTCATGCTGCTGCCCTTTTCTTCCATTTCTTGTTTTATCTTTTCTAATTCTTCTGTAACCTTTCATTAAGAAAAAAGTTTTTAAAAGCACTGAATATTAATAAACTTTCAAAATTTTTGAATGATATATTGAGAAAATTTAATTTAGATATTAGACATACATAAGGGGGAATAAAGATATTAGGACTATTCTGGACATAATTCAAATAGTAAGATAAAATATGCAGATATACAAAGTTTTTCCTCTTCTGAGAATGCCCCTAATGTTAAACTTCCCAAATTACTTTCACATAAGATTTCTCAGGTTGTGACATAATGGAACAAAAACAATCAAAATTGTTTCAGGCACAAGGCACTCAAATCTTGCAATTGTCTCATGGCATCCACGATGTCGTTCTCTAATTATCAGTTATTAATCAAAATGGTATAAACATCCTAAGAGATTTTGGATTTCTAAAGGTTTTCTAGATACCTTCCTAATACTATATTATAGTACTATAAAAGACTATGTCACCTTTTCCTCTTTAGAACACTTAAAAAAAAGTTTATATCACATGGCTACATAAAAAAATGTTCTACTGCTTTATCCAAACCATGAACTTTTCCAAAGTCAAGAGACATACTATGTTGTCACACTGGTTCTTACCTACACTCTATGTCAAGATTATACTACTATAGACTGTATTATTAGCAAAAATTCACAACCAGTATTAATATAGGTAAAAAATACCATCTTTAAAAAATTGAAATTTTTTTATATGATCTAGAACTAAGCCATAATTATTGTAACTTAGTAGGCTTTATTTTTATCATACTGGTGAGTAAAACCTTCCCTGGGAATAAAGTGCTCATCCAAGTAAAGCAAATTAATTTTTTTCAGGCACCTGAAACGTTACAAATGGGGATAACTATCTACTCCAAAAGAACTAAATGGTTCCCTGGACTCCCTTCAAGTGTTAATTTACCTAACATAAGTGAGCACTTTACTTCTACATACCGTTTTATTTGCCTAGAAGCACCACAGGATTAGAGTCTAAATATTTCTAATGTTATATGTTTAGTATTTTAAAATAACTATTTATTCCTTAAATAATCTCTATAAAAGAAGCTCAATTCTTTGCTGTCAAAACAGGAAAGTTTGTGACAATTATACTGGATTGCAGCCAAAGATCATCTTAGATTTTAGTCCCGAATTGCTACTGACCTTGTTGCAAGGCTTTATACCCGCTTTGCCCTCCAGAGAAAAATCAGAATATACGTCAGGTCTTACTTCTCTTGCAAAATCATGAAAATAAATGCAACAATATATGGAAATATTCTACAAGTTCTCGGAAGGGGGAGGTTATAAGTCATTACCAATTGTGTACAGAAACATATCCAGTATCACACATAAGTTACCAATAACATTAAAAATAAACCTTATATCTTGCAGACTAACATTAAAATTTGTTATAGATTCCCTAAGCCAGTGCTTTACTTACTATTCTCTATATTAATTATAATTATTATGTAAAAAAATAAAGATTAAGGAAGGTTATAAGTGTGCTAATATTATAAGCAGGTTTTATGTTACAGCAACTTCAGGCATCTCATGGAAACAGAAATGTATTAATAAATAATCGATTCATTGATAAGAAAATTAGGGATTTTCTCCTACAGCAAATGATTCAAGGGCACAGGAAGCAATTGGAATAAGCCGTATTAGACCATTTGCCAGCTCTGAAGGGCAAGGGCCCAGCTGACAGGGGAGAAGCATGGCAAGAGCAGGGTGTGCACCTCGGACAAGAGTCTGGTCCTTTCAGTTACTCCTCCGTTTCCCTGCTGGTATCGTTCCTTTGCCTGAGGGGAAAAACATTTTGTTTAATGAAAAATCCAAAACAGAAGCAGATTACTTAAATATGACCTCTTTGAGTTTGTAATTTTTGCATATCATTTTATGACAAGCCCCGTCCTTGTTTGTGAATGCATTCGTGAAAGTGACATTTAACTGCAGCTATTTTATGTCCCTATTAGGCACCAAGTATTTAACTAAAGCACTACAGAATGATGAACTACCTTAACCTTCATAACTGACTATGTAACTCGCAGGGGCATGGTTCGCAATAAAAACTGTCCTCAGTCATTCCTAAACAGTTTAGGAGAGTGGCTCTTGGTCAATCTAATTTGCATGGTATGCAGAGAAAATCAGTTCTAAAAAAAGAAAAAAATCAATCAAAGTAAAGCATCAGGCTCAGCAATTAATATGGATTAACGAGCAGTATGACAGTACAATCAACTGGAATATGTTCTTGGAAATGAACAATTATTTAATATTAATGTTAGACATATACGGTGGTTTTAATCAGAAAATTTTACAGCATTTTTAAAGTAAAAATATTCATGAATAAATGTGTATATGAGGGAATAATAAACAAATAATATAATAAAAAAGTAAAGGTTACTTTCTTCTGAAAGTATAGAAGTATCCCAAATTTATTTCCACTTTTTTCTCCTTCTAACTTTGCCTGCTGTAAGAAAAAAATATGCCTTCAACTGATGTTTGTAAGTGTTCTTACTAGTCTTTACCACCAGGAAATAGGGAACATAAATCCCAAAGGAAAGCCTTTAGATCCCTACCCCTGGGATAAAGAACTGGTACTTTCTAAGCCTAGTAGTTTTATTTTATTTGAATGAAAAATTTGACTCATTTCATTAATTAAACTGCTTGTCTCTGAATGTGTCTTGCTTTCATGTTCCAGAAACAAAACCAGGTGTCCTGATACTTTGTTTCTATTCTCAGCCATGTTCCCCAACAGTATATACCTTCATTTACTTAAATCTAATGAAAAAGAATATTTAAAGACTTCTAGGAGATAACAATTTCTATTACACGTAAAATGGAGATAAGTTTACTTGGCTCGCTTGGCTTCCTAAGTGGAAAGAAAATTGATGTGTTGTTTATGAAAAGCATTTCATGATTCTCAAATGAAAATTGTTGTGTCAAGTTTAGGGTTTAGGGTCATTAATTAGAATAAATCCATAAAAATCATTCTTGAATTACCTCACTCAGCTGGGCTTGAGCTGCACGATATTCTTGAACCAAGTGCTCAAGCTGATTATTGATGTACTTTTCTCGGCTGCCGATCTTTTCCAGAGTCCTACTGATTTCATTATGGAGTTTGTCCAAAAATCCCTAAAAATTCCATAGGATTATAGTAGATAAGAGAACTCACAAATAAATGTCTCAAAAACAGTTAAAAATGAGTTAACTCTCAATTCATTCTAAAAATGATCAACCACATGTGAAAAAGAAGATAGTTTGAAATTTTCAATAGCAAAAAATATCTGTGATGAGAAATATTTTAAGGCCAGGCATGGTGGCTCACGTCTGTAATCCTAGCCCTCTGGGTGGCCAAGGCGGGATGATCACTTGAGGTCAGGAGTTCAAGACCAGCCTGAGCAAGACTGAGACCTCCATTTCTACTAAAAATAGAAAGATTAGCTGGGTATGGTGGCATGTGCATGTAGTCCCACCTACTCGGGAGGCTAAGACAGGAGGGTTGCTTGAGCCCAGGAGTTCGAGGTTGCTGTGAGCTAGGCTGATGCCAGGGCACTCTAGCCTGGGCAACAGAGCAACAGAGTAAGACTCTGTATAAAAAAAAAAAAAAAAAAAAAGAGAGAGAGACATATTTTATTCACACTTTATAGAACATTAAAACAAAAATGTACCTGGTAGTATTAGTCAATTCATCTGTCAATATGCATATCTAAAATTTATGTGATTGCAATTAGCTTTATATATAGTTCACAAAGTATATAAGGGAATAACATGAATTTCTTAAAGCACCATTCAAAGATGACTGGAATATCTCAGTTGAAAGCAGATCCCTAAACCTACAGCCCTAGCCTGGGACCCAAAACTTCTCCCCTCTTCCTTTCCTTCTTTGTGGCATCCTCCAGAAATCCCTATTTCTGGCAGGGCAGCAAGCCGGGGGAAGCTTCAGGTCTGAGCATTGCTGGCCTGGTGTTCTCTCATCCCTTGGGATTCAGAGAGGAAAAGAATAATGACATGTTTCTCACACACACACACACACACACACACACACACTCACACACACACACAGACATGCACACACACGCATATACAGCTTTTATGTAAGGTAGCTTTCTTTAGCTGGTTTAAGTGTTAGGGCCATTGAAATGTAATATGGTACATTCCAATTAGTAAGTTCCTGACACACAAGAATTGTATCTTTTTAAATTTCATGTTCTCCCACAATACATATTCTATGTATGAGTAAATATACATTGTTTTATCTGAAGTAATTCACGTACCTTGGTCTCCTTTAGAGCAGATTCAATTCCACTTTTGTGCTGGTGCATTTGGTCAACGTGGATTCTCCAATCCTACAGGCATAAGAGCATATAGGAACAAAGTAAAAAATACTACATTTCCTTCTTTTGTCTACTTTTTGTGAAGTTGTGTCCTTTATCTTAATTACTTTTGTTGCTGCCCTATTGCAGGTAGGAGAGTCCTAGGTATAGCTTGCAATCAGATTATAAAGAAATATGCGTAGAACACTTTAGGATAAAAGGTTCTAAATAAATGTAAATTATTTTATGTGTTCACAGAGTTATGTCTGACAATTTGAATATAAATTATTCCTGCAGTGCTGGTGGTTAATATTTATGACTACCCATCAAAATGAGAAAAAATTCTAATTACTAGAAAAGAAATACTTGTTTAAGCAGTAACAATTATGTTTGCCAGAAGAAACTCTGAACTCAAACATCATATATCAAAGATTAGTTTGTCCCTTAGAAATTAAAACGGGGCCCTCTTCTTCTTCTTCTTTTGAGTCTCTTTCTTAATAAAGTAAGTCTATAATGATTACTGGAGTTCATATATTTTGAAACATTGTCTACTACTACTAGACTGATCTGAATTAGTATGCATATTTGAAATCTACACCAACATTTTAATTTTCCACAAGATATATTCAAAATATTCCAGTTTATATTACTACAAAGTAATAATTTTAAAAGACTTGAGAAATACCCATCAGAAGAGAAAAATATGATAAGTTGAAGTAAGTAATGGAATTAGGACATTGCTTAATTGCTCATATCTGTTTGTACACCCTGATGCTCCACTTTGCTATCTATACTATTTTGTGAAGAGAAAAATATTTTGTGAATAGTCCCATTCTACCTATTTCTTAACTTTAAAACGGGCTAGTGACTACAGGGTAAAAAAATCCGAAATAATATACTAAAAGTACAAAGAACCTCAAAAAGCATCTAGTCTCACCCTTGTAATTTTACAGATAAGCAGAGGCCTGGGTGACAGAAGGGGGTACACCCAAGGCCACAAAGGTGGTGGTGTACCTGCATCAGAAGCCAAATGTACTACTAATTCCCTACAACACATATTGGCAGTTCAGAGTTAAGAAAAGGGACAACTTGTTACCCGACACTAGTGAGGGTGCTAGAGCAGAAAGCAAATCAGTACTTTCCTTTAACCTTAAGCATTTTTCTGTCTCATGAGCAAAAAGTATTTCAGAATGGGAGAGCTGGAAAGAAACTTAGAGATCATCTACTTCTCCATTTAACGATCATTTATTATAATGTTTTCATTTTACAGTTGAAGGGATGTTCACCACCTGTGACTATGAGTAGAGAGATTTGGCAAGAGAACAAGGCCCCTCTAACTTAGCTGGCCAACACTGAAACAGGAAGGAGGAGCAAGCAGCTGGCCACCTGCAACTGGACCAAATATGGTTAAGTCTCAAAATGGAAACCTAGTAAGGCCCAAGTAAGCATCTTGATGAAAGAAAATGAACCTAACAAGTATCGTAATATTATTAAAATTTTGAAAAAGTATTCATCCTGTATGGTTTCAAAAAGAATTTCAGAGGGCTTAATAAATACCAGGCTCAAGTATTTACATGGCTTCCCTGTCTTCCTAACAGCCTCTGTTTCTGTCTTTGCCTCTGTTTCTCTCCATATACATGTATGTAGAAACACACACACATATATACATATACACACATATATATCTATACATATATAGTATTTTATCTATCATAATGGATGTGTTGAAAATAGTTTTCGCTCTGCTATTTCTACCCAGCATTATTTATAAATATATTTTTGGTATGTAACAACATTCAAAACCTTTTGAGAGAAGCAACCATTCTGGACTCATTGATGTATAACTATGATAACTTACACTGATGTACAATTCCATGGAGGAGCTAGTATTTCTGTGGAACCTGGAAGCATGAGTAGCATTTCCACAGGCTGGAAAGTAAGGGAGATGAAGGGTACCCTAGGCTGAGGGAGAACCATGAAAAAAGAAAACATATAGAGAACAAGTTGCCTAGGCTGGCTAGAGTACAAAACATAGAGTTCTTGGGGTGGGCTGTGGGGGATGGATCATAAGGAAATAAAGCTGAAGAGGAAGGTTAAATTAGACCAAGGGCTTTGCCTATAACAACTAAGAAGTGTGGATGTTATCACACTTCATAATCCAATCACGTGGATTATGGAGAGTTAGCAGATATTTCCGGTTTCCATTTTAAAGACAAGTCTGTGTTTTGAGGAAATTACAGAGTGAAGGACTGAATAGAAAGGCCAGAGACTGAAGACAGGTAGGAGCCCAGTTAGGAGGCTGTGGAATGGTCCACATTGCATAGATTAGCAGGATTTGAAATAGAGCAGTGCTTATAAGAATGGAAATCAAGGGACATTGCAGAGGTAGAACTAGCAGAACTTGAAGACTGAGGGGAAGTCTGAGCGTGGGTGACTGAAATGGAGATGTGGAAGCGGAGACAAGGTGTCTTTAAGGTTTCTAGCCTGAGGAACTGAGGGAATATTAATGCCACAGAGTGACAAGAACAGAATAGCCATCAGAGAAGTCAGAAATGCTGAGGAATTTGAGTTTGTACTTATTAAATTTGATAAGCCACTGGAACATTTGTGTATTCTTATAGACCATTAAAGTGGAAAGCTAGTAATGATTTATAATTATCTGCCAGGCAAATCTATTTGTTTCATTAAAATCTTCTAGATGAACACATTTCCTGATGTACAGTTACAAAAAAAAGCCTTAAAAGTGTTCTTACCCTTTAACCCAACAATTTCACCTCTAGAAATTATTCCTAAGGAAATAATTGGGAATACATACAAAGATTAATGTGCAAGTTCTTTGTAAAACAGCAGAAAACTTTCTAAATATCTAACCGTAGAGACCAGTTTAAACAAATTTTGTAAGATTCATTCCACTACTAAAAATAATGTAGTATGATACCATTTATATAAAGCTCAAAGGCAAGCAAAACTCAGTGATACATTGTTTGGAGAAACACATATGAAAACACTAAAAAAAAAAAAAATTCTGAAAATTGTTTACAAAAAGAATTTAAAAATAAAAAAATAAAAAGAAGGAAAGAAGCCAATGATAGTGTGCAAACCTGAGGGTGGTAGTTACCATGGGTGGGACAGGGTGGCACAGGGAACACACAGGTAACTTTAAAGGTATTGCAATGGTTTGGTTCTCAAGTTGAGGAGTGGGTTTGTTTTATTATTGGGCTACATAATTACAGATGCTCCTCAAGTTATGATGGGGTTACACTCTAGTACATCCATCATAAGTTAAGAATATCTTAAGTAGAAAATGCATTTAATACACTTAACCTTCCAAACGTCATAGCTTATAGCTTAGCCTAGCCTACCTTAAACATGCTCAGAACACTAATATAAGCCTATAGTTGGGTAACAGCATCTGACAGAAAGCCTATTTTTTCTTCTTTTGAGACAAAGTCTCACTCTGTTGCACCAGCTAGAGTGCAGTGGCATCATCATAGCTCACTGCAACGTCAAACTCCTGGGCTCCAGCAATCCTCCTGCCTCAGCCTCCCTAGTAGCTGGGACTACAAATGTGCACCACCATGCCTGGCTAATTTTTTCTATATTTAGTAGAGATGGGGTCGCCCTCTTGCTCCAGGCTCGTGTCGGACTCCTAAATTCAAGTGATCCTCCCGCCTCAGCCTCCCAGAGTGCTAGGATTATAGGCATGAGCCACCATGCCTGGCCACAAAGCCTATTTTATAACAAAGTGTTGAATATCTCCGTAATTTATTGACTATTGTACTGAAAGTGAAAAACAGAATGGTTGTACGAGTGCTTGACGTACAGTTTCTACTGAATGCATATCACTTTCATACCATCGTGAAGTTGAAAAATCCTATCAAATTATCATAAGTCAGGGACCATCAGTATATATGTATTACATATTACATATGTTAATATTAAATATTAAAATGTTAAGTTCATGTTCTCAAAAAATGTTTCATAATCAGCAAAAATGCATGCCAACAACATACGGAAAATGCTTTCAAAAGAGTATATTCATTAGGTGTTCAATTTAGTAAAAATTAGTACTTGTATATATTGGAATGTGTGTACATATGTGTGCGTGTATTAAGACAGAGATTTGAATATGGATGCTTTAAAATTTGTTCTTTACCCTTCTAAAATTTTTTAACTTCCTACAGGGAATTTTGCCACTTTAATTGTCAGGGGAAGAAAATATAATAACCTTCTAGATGTCCAAGAAGTTCTTAAAAGAGGTTTAATATAGTTATAGCAGAAAATAAATATAAATGATTATAATTGTAGCATTTTTAAAACATGAATGCAAAAAGGCAAAGTACATGGCTTTTAAAAAACTACAACTGAGACAGTTAAAAGCTTTATAAAGGTTTGTGGTAAGAATGGAGAAGTGGTGGGTTTTAATGATATATAAGGACTCGAAATGTATCTGGATCCCTGAAATAAATAACATTAAAAGGCACTGTTCAATGATGATAGCACTTCTTACATTAGTAGAGAATTCATTAGGTTACAATACTCTTTCATATAACTTTTCTTATTTGACACTTATAAAGGTTTGGAGAGAGAAGTAGATATTGTTATCCTTTCTTATTCACTTTTACCTTCCCTGTAAGAGGGTTATGAGGTTTGCCAGCTGGTTGGGGGAGGAGTACACTTCCTTGCTCCATTGATGCTGACCTTTGCTATGCGATTCTCCAGTAGAATGATGGTGGCCACAGTCTATGCCAGGACTGTGCAGAAGCTGTCAGAGGCATCCATCCACCAGCTCTCTCGCCTTTTATTTCAGCCACGATAATGAGCATGCCTCATATAAGAGATCTCCTTTCAGCCTGGGTCTGAGAGTAAGAAACGTGGAACCCAGCTGGAGCAGAGCTGCAGCTGAGCCACACATCAGCTGATGTGGGTCTTGAGTGAGAATAAATGTGTTATTGTGAGTGACTGTGTTTTGGGGGTTGTTTGCTATGTGGAAAAATTAACTACATATACATACTTTATAGTGAGAAAAACTAAGAATCAGATAGGCTAAAAGACTTTTCCAAAGTCTCATGTCTGGAAAATGAAAAGCAATTCCAAAGCAGTGCATTTTCTACATATTTTTGATGATTTTCTTTGTGATAAAATGAACTCCCAAAAAGTTTATAAAGTAAACTAAGAATTCTTTTTGTTACATATCAAATGAGTCTTCATGGGCCACTGAGTCTACTGGTGACCTATTCCAAAGTGCTCTAAAATGTGTTCATTAGGCATCATTTCTCCTCTCTATTGAAGACGAGTGCTTCACCTAATCTTGCAAACTTTCTCTCTCAATGGCATTGAGAAGACTAATAATGATATAGTATATCATTTCTTTAGACTTTCTATTTTTAAAAATCCTCTCCTACGAAATCTCATGTATCATTCTATCACTTATGAGGTAAAATGCAAAAATATTATTGTAACCACAGTCCCCCTTTCCCTGCTCCAAATTCTTTATCACCAAATTATATTATACATCTCCCGTTTTTAGTAACTGGAGAATTGTGATAAAGTATCTGCAGATGGTGATTCACAGTATACCATAAATAAAATGTATGAGATCTAGTTGCAGCTGTCAAGGCGACCGAAAAGACTATCTGGATCTCTGGGTTTCGACAGAGCAACAACCTAAAGATTTCCTTTGTATATGCAGAGACACTGTTTCTTTGTCTGGATCTGCAACTCAGTGCTTACAGCTTTTCCCTGAAACCTCAAGGAGAGACTAAATCATGAGCTAGGAATGGTAAATGGAACTTAGATCTGTGTATAAGTTTCATTAATTTTCAACTTGTAAAATGTCAAACTCTTTTTTTTTTAAAACCAAGTTTGAGCTTCTTTTTGTGTGGAGAGGCACAGTGCTAAAGAATTCTTGATAGAAAAAAGCCAAGGATGTGGAAACAACCCAAGTGCCCGTCAATCCATGAGTGGATTAATAAAATGTGGTATATGTATACAATGGAATATTACTCAATTACAAAAAACAATGGTGATCTAGCATCTCTTGTATTTTCCTGGATAGCGCTTGAGCCCATCCTGTAAAGTGAGGTATCACAAGAATGGAAGAATAAGCACCACATGTACTCACCGTCAAATTGGCACTAACTGATCCACACTAAGGTGCTCACATGGTAGTAATACTCACTGGGGAATGGCGGGATGTGGGTGGGTAAACTCACAACTAATGGATGCAGTGAGCATTGTATGGGAGAAGGGCATGCCT
The DNA here is from genome assembly GCA_963575035.1 of Avahi laniger. Taxonomy (NCBI): domain Eukaryota; kingdom Metazoa; phylum Chordata; class Mammalia; order Primates; family Indriidae; genus Avahi; species Avahi laniger. The sequence continues at coordinate 72,972 of CAUYSK010006175.1, forward strand.
CTAATCCCGGTTTGGGTGAGGCAAAGTCATAACATGCAACCAAAATGTTTGTACCCTCATAATATCCTGAAATAATAATAATAATGATAAAAAAGTCAAGGAAGGTATCTTTCTGTGTGCTGGAATGTTTTTTTCTAGGCTCAGTAAAAGTCCGTGCCAGAGCACAGCTGACTGTAGCAGTTTATGGGAGTGTCTATTAGTATCCCTGGCTTGCTTCTCTACCCAGAAAGCAAGAACAGAGTTCCAAGGCTCTGATGTGTCTTGAATCACTTTGCATCACAAAAATGTGACTTCTGTGCTGTCATGGACCATACCTTTCTCTTCTATTCTCATTACCTCTCCCCCAATTCCATTATAAATAATAACCACTGAAATCGTAATTCAATCCTCTGTTTTGCAGTTTTATTTTAGTGAATATAAAAATATTTACAAGGGCTTTTATAAGCTCCATTTAAGACACCTAACCCCATTTTTCTCATTACACCATTGTTTCAACTCAGAATTCACTTTCTCTAGACATTTTCAAGATCACACTAATATTCAGGGGAGAAATCCTGTATCTCCATTTCACAGATTGGGTAACAAATTGAGGTTGTGTGATTTTTACACTGTCAATCAATCATGAAATGAATAGGAAATCAAATGTCCTTTCTTTCACTTATAGGTTTCCCATTACATCAAACAGCTTCTTTCATTTCCTTACTTTGTCATACAATTTCAATCAGAAGCACAAGAAATTCTGATAACTCTTAGTTCAAAGTTTGCACGTTACACAAATGTTTATTATTTTGGTTGTTTTGCTTAAGTGTAGACACTAGGGAGGCTTGTTGCTTTGAATCTGCTGCAGACAATCTAGATAAAATAACCTTGCTAGAACTATCTCTACTACAAGGACAAATAAGTTCCAAAGAAGGATTTATGGGACTCTCCTACAAATAAAATGCATGAGCATTAGTATAGTTTCTTTTGTGATATTTATTTTGGCTACTCAGAAATCTCCTATCTCCTTCCTTGGTATAGAGTAGTTCCTCAACAGTCACATCCGTCCTGGCATCTTTTCAAATATAATACAGTAACTACAATATTAACATTCATGGAATGCTTAGTACATGTTAGGTACTATGCTAAGCATTATTAATATATCATCACATATAATTCTCTTAAAAACTTTACTAAGATTGAGACTTAGCTATTTTTAAGTAGACTACCCAGCTCTGACAGGAAAATCCATGGAAGAGCTGAAACTTGCAAGGACCATTATATCATAATACTATTTCCCTGATGAAATGCAGTAAGGTATAACTAAAAATTTTAAGGGGATAACGGTTAAGGAGGACTTTAGTGTTATTTGTAATATTTGAATTTTTACAAGAATGTATTCATATGTTAATAGTATAATAGACATGAATTGCAAACATTCTTAGGAGAAACATATGTAATCAAAAACTCTCTCATAAAGGAAAATCCAGAACCAGATGGCATCGTCAGTGTATCTTCCCAAACACTTAAGAAAGAAATAGCCAGGAACCAAAAAAGAGCCTGACTAGCCAAAGTCATCTTAAGCAAAAAGAACAAATCTGGAGGCATCACATTATCAGACTTCAAATTATACTATCAAATATAAGACTATGGTAACCAAAGCAGCAAGGTACTGGTATAAAATGTAGACAAAGACCAATGGAACAGAATAGAGAATCCAGATACAAAACCATCTACCTACAACAACTGATCTTTGACAAAGCAGACAACAACAGACACTGGGGAAAGCAAGCATCTATTCAATAAATGGTGCTGGGAAAACTGGATAGCCACATGCAGAAGAATGAAACAGGACTCCTATTGTTAGGTAGATAGCCAGGGATTCCAGGTCTCCTATGGATGAAAGTGGCTGCTGTTGCCCTTATCTTGGTCCTGCCCCACCCAAATTCTCCATACCTGGGAGAGGAGGAAATACTCTATGAATTTGCCAATCAAAACTTGGTGCCCCAGCTGCAAAATGCAGAGGACTCTGTAGCCCACAGACCAAGCAGCATAGATATCATAGAGTCCAGAAAGTGACCTAGAATCCACATTCATAATTAAGGCTGAGGTTATGTGACTCTTAACTGTCCAATCAAAGTGGTTCCATGGTGACCTCTGGACCATGAGGAAGGTCCCTATCTGGGCACTATAAAATAAGACACAGACCATAGCCAATCTCTCTTTCTTTGCCATTCCTTTGGCTCTCCCTTTGCTGTGACAATGGGTCCAGTCGTCATCTGTGGCGTATGTACCATGCTCTGTAAATCTGTATCTTGCTCTTGTCCTATAATTCTATCTTTCTCTCCCCAATTAATCTCATTTTCGTGCTTGCCTTACTTTGGTGTGTCTCGTCATTCTTCGGCCATGAGCACACTAAGAACCGACATTTCAGACAAAAACCTGACACTATTTCTTGCCATATACAAAAGTTAATTCCAGATGGATAAAAGTATTAAAGATAAGGCATGAAACCATAAAAATTCTAGAAGAAAATATAGGAAAAACTCTTCTAGACATCGACCTTGGCAAAGAACTTACAGCTAAGATCCCAAAGGCAATTATGGTAACAACAGAAAAATACATGGGACTTAATTAAATTAAAAAGCTTCTGCACAGCTAAGGAAATAATCAACAGAGTAAATAGACAACCTGCAGAAGGGGAGAAAATGTTCACAAACTATACATTCAATAAAGGGCTAATATCCAGAATCTACAAAGAACTCAAGCAAATCAGCAAGAAAAAAACAAACAACCCCATTAAAAAGTGAGCAAAAGACATGAACAGAAGTTTTTCGAAACAAGATAGACAAATACCTTCATAACACTGAGGTAAACAAACGTATTAGCCATACTCACTTCACCCCCACTACCTGAAACCATCATTTTTAGTATATTAAAATTAAGTCATTGTTTATCATAATACACAAAGGAATGAAAAGGAAAGTTAAAGAGTAGATATTTGTAGTACATAATATCTGATAAGGGACTTGCTCTGAATATGTAAGGAACTTATATAAATAGAAAGAAGATGCAGATAATCCAATAGCAAAAGACAAAAGAGGATATCTAAATGCCAAATGCCAAATAAACATATGAAAAGGGGCTCAACCTTATTAATAGTCAAGAGGGAAATGCAAATTAAAATGACAATGAGATTTCACAACATACCTACCATGATGATTAAAATAAAAAAGACCAAAATAATACTGAATGTTGATAAAGATGTGAATGATTGGAACTTTTATACATGCTGGAGGGAGTATAAATTTTTATAACCACTTTCAAAAACTATCTGGAAAGGTCTACTAAAGCTGAACATAAACATATATCATGACCTAGTAGAAATTCCAGTAGAAATGTGTACATACATTTACTAAAAGACACACTGAAGAATTTTCATAGCAGCATTATTTATAATAGTTTCAAACTGGAAACAACTCACATATGCCCAGACGCAGGCTGCTCTGAGAAGGATGAGACCTTGAGTGAGGCAGCTTTCTGCCACTGAAGATGTGGATAGCTGGAGGCTGTCTGCAGACCATTTTCTGCAGCTGGGCAACAAGTCCTTTCTTGAAAGGGTATTTGGACAGCACATCTCTGTTTCAACCACAGGGTGGAAGACTGAGTTATTAAAATTATAATTGTAGCTACAGTGGTAGAGAGGTAGGACCAAGCGGGAGCTGCAGTGCAAAAGTGACAAGTCTCAAGATTTCAGTGTATAATATTGATGTTCCTGTGACATGTTTAAATACCCACCTGTGGTCAACAATTCTTTGCAAATCTGATAACAGGGAATCAGCCTAAGTGAAAGGGGCAGGGAAAATAGCTTGATAGAGGGAATTGCATATATCTAAGTTCAATGTAGCAAATATTTCTGGGACAAATCTATGATTTATAATGCTTTCTGCAAGGATATGAGCAGCCTATTTCCCTCCTCCACAGAGAACACTCCTTTCTCTATTCTCGTTTTGCCACTTTGCACAAGCAGATTTGCAATCTTTTCTTCTTGTTCTCATCATCAGAATTTTCAGCTTCATCACTGCTCACATTTGTGTATGTATTTGTGTGTGTGAATGCATGTGTATGTGTGTGAGCAGAGAAAGTGAGATTGTCCATTCAATTAAATAACTTTTTTACGAGACTGAATTACTTTCTTAATGAAAAATGCCCATTAGGTTGCAGTATAATTACAGAATGTGACTTTCCTGAATTTTTAAATGTGACATTTTTCTTCCATTGCCAGCAGCTTAAAGTCTTCTATGGTACACCCTTGTGGTATGAAAACATAATTTTCTTTTTACATGTTCAAAGAACTAAACATACTACTTAAGAAGGGTTGAGTATATTTTGTGTGCTATATGTTGTGGTATATCTTTTGCAGGTGGTGTGGGAATAATTCATGATTGCTAGAAATGTATGTTTCCTCAGGGAAATTTCTAGTTTCTAGATAGTTCTCTCATTGTAGAGAAAAATGAAACAGTGTGCACAGTGGATAAGCAAGGCTGTCATAACAATGACTGGTATTCTCATACCTAACTGTAATTGAACTGAAACTAGAGATCTATGATCTCTAAATAAAATACCTTTGTAGTTAAATAATTACATTTCTAACACATTCAGAGGTTATCTTTACTGACTTCCATCTGTTACTAAACAGTTTTCACACGTTGACTCAGACCTATTAATCATGTCTATTCCATTCACACTCCTTTTACATGGCCACACAGATCTTTTGAGTGAGTTTTCAGGCTTCAGAAGGAGTACCAAGCCCAGAAGAGATCTGGCAAGGCAGAGAGGGAGTGAATGGGGCCCCTCTGAGAATACAGGGACACTCATAGGCTAAATTAGAATTTAAATATTTTGCAGGACGCTGAGTAACCACAGTGGAGAGCCAGACCAGATGATGGCCTTCACGGTCCCTCTCGACTGTAGGAATCTACTAATCAAAACTTGGCTCTCATACTGATACCTCTTCCCCGCAAAAGTCCCCAAAACAATAGTCATCTCCTGCATATTTGAAGAACCAACAAACATAAATTGGTATAAAGAAACAGAATCTAAAAAATGGGATAAAAACATGAGGGTGATATTTGTTCAAATATTAATAAAACTCAGTGATAGTGAGAACTACTCTAATATGGTTGATTGGAAAAAATGTGTCAAGCGAATAAAAAGTACATTTTGTAGGAAGGTCCACATGACAAATGGTTTCTGCTTCAATTCACATTTTATATTAAGTAATTTAAAGGAAACATTAAATCATACTTTGCAATAATGAAATATTTAGGCAGCCTAGAATTTTAATTATAATCAATATGAATTAATTCACTGCTCTCAATCACAAACGTCTATTTGAGGTACATCAGCAGTGAGGCATTAGTAACTTTCCTCCTGCAGTATTTATATAACATGCTGTCTTTATTGGTTATTTCCTTAAAATCTGCTGCCACTGTTGATGCTCTTTAGTTACAGCTGATGGTAATCTGTAAAGCAAAAACACCCGTTCTCCTATTTCAACTTGTGATAAATAGAACCTTTCCCTGATCCAGTTGAAACATTTATCACACTCAGGGTAAATAGGAAGGAAGGTATGATCAACTATCTTTAAACACAGACTATCCTGAATGTTCAACAAAACTGTGACAGAAGCAACTAAAAATCTTTTCCAGTTGCTTTAAGAATGGTTGTTTTATCCTCCACCCCTTTGCTATATTTTTATATGTACAATTTTAAGCACACTATTCTTTCCCACAACCCTGATATTTGTCCATGACTCACATGCAACAAAGAAAAAAAAAACAGCTGACCTTGAAAATACAACTTTAAGTCCCCAAAGTAGCACCTTGTTTAAAAATAACACAACAGCCCCAAACAATGTTCTGTTTCATGTAGTCTCCTTTAAAGAGAGCTTGCTTGTACAAGTCCACCAGTGAATATTTCCCTTCATTCTCTGAGATGTCGTGGCAGTTGAGTAATCATGCAGGCTGCTCTAAAAATGTATGTGTGTCTAGTTAATTTAGGCAGTTTATTTTGATAGCATTCACCTCTTTTTGATTATAGCAGGTGTTTCAAGGATAAATTTGCTGAAAATTGTATTTTGTTTAAACAACAGCAGCATGTACATTTATGGCCTCACTATATTAAAAAGCATTTATCGTCTGGCAGCAATAGATACAATTACAAACATTTGTGACAGTAATTGGAGCTATTACTCTGCATGGAGCCTCATGGAGACCAACTTATTGCCACCTGTATTTACATTTGTTACTGGTAATTGTAAAAGTTAATTTTTTTATTTGGCATCTTATTTTTCTTTAAATTATGTGGCTATTTCTCAACAGAAGGTCTGTCTACCAGAAAATCTGTAAGAATTATAAATGTAGTTACTTCATTGTTCAAATGACAAGCAGAATCCCACTTTAATGACTATTATACACATAAAATATATTCCTATACTCTAGACCACAAAATATATTATACCTTTTCGCTCATGAATGCAAGAATCCTATTAATATATCCTATCCAAAAACCAGAGTATAAGTCTTAAGAAAGGCTCTTTATTCCTAAATTACAACAATTTCTAAATCCCTGCAGGTCGGAAATATTTAGAAAAGCTAAATTTTATTAACACCCTCTTATACTGCATCCAAACACAGTGATGGCAGAAGGTCAAAGCCAATTACTCTCTTTACTACTTTGAAATGAGTAAAAATACCCTCTATTGCTTCCAGATACAGATTTGTCTATAATAATAAAATGAGAAATCCTACCTTTGTATCTTTCTGCAGGATTCGGCTTCCAATTGGAAGAGACTTAGATTTAATACAGCGATTCTGTGGTCCCTCCAGGTTCATTTAAATAGAATTCCACCTGCTGATTAACGATTGCCTCTCTCCTCCCTCTTAGATTTTAGCTCTCACAGTGACTAGAGAGCCCCAAGGGCTCAAGACTATTGCAACGATTCCATCCTTAGCAAGATGACTCTTCCCAAAAGGTTTCCTGCCATGAATTACCCAAGGCAGTATCTCTGCGGTTTGTTTACATTAAAACAAAATCCAGTTGTTTGCAGCTGAAATTTAAAATTTAAGGTTCTTTTTACAACTGCACTCTGAGAAAGACACTAAAAGAACAGGTAAGGATGTAAAAAAAAAGGCAGTTCAGTGAATCGAAGGTTTGAGATAATTAGAAACACATGCTGTAATACTGCCAAAGCCTTTTAAAAAATAATCTCTTTATCTAAATTCCTTGTAATGAACCTGAAGATTTACATAATTACTAGAGACATTTTAGTAGAATGAAGGGGATACCTACCCAACTATCTTTTAAAACAACAAAGCAGGAAACATTTAATTATAATTTGGGAAAAAATCTATTTAAGTCATTAATCAAAATTTTAATTACAATATCCACAGGGCATTAAAGCATCTTAGAACATTTTTTCATTGCATTAAATACCAAATATTAAATCATTATAATGCACAGTCTTTTAGGAATAAGTACTACATAATTAAAGAAAATGGTCTAAGTAAGATTTAGTTGAAAGCTGATTTCACACTTTCTGCTCTTCCTTATTTCTGAAAAACAGGAATAAGTATTATTAATGTTTATTTGTTTTCCACTGTGGTAAAAAAAAAAAAACAAACCCTTGATTTGAAAAAAGATCATTGTCCTGATAAAGACTAATAAGACTGATGATTTTAAGAAGCCACTTTCCTTTGGGTCAATGAAGTTGAGAGATTGAATATACAAATGGAAAACAGACAATGGCCAGCTCAAATACAAAAACATAAGTCTGACTCACAATCTGCAGCAACCAGTTCAGAAAGCAAAACCACAACCTCTGTAAGCAATCGGCCCCAAACAGGACTTAATCAATGATTGCCAGCTTCCGCATTTTTGCCTACCATCTACTTCCAACTTAGGATCAACCAGACAAAGCCAACTATCCTCCCTAACCAACTAATCACACAGCATACCCTAAAGATTTCCAGCCACATCTGAATATATATTAAACCTTTCTTTTTTTTTCACTATAAATCTGTTAAATTCGGCTACCTGCCTTGAATCTGCCAAACACAAGTGATGGTGGCTTACTCCCTTGCTATATAGCAGCTCTGAATAAATAGCCTTTGCTTGTTCTCACTTGGGGGGTCTATCTTTATTTCAACGAAGTCAAATAAAAGTTTACTTTTCATACTAAAAAGAAAATTTAAGAAGATAGAATATTCTTCTTCAAGAAACAGCATTAAATATTTCTTTGGAGATTTGAAATTAATCAAAAATACAGAAAGTGAAAATCCATATGAATATGCATCCACATTTTCTACGTTCCAGAAATATGTGACATGTAGGATTCTTTGGCAGCTCAGCTTCAACTACTGTTATATTAAACTCAGCAACTGTCAATTGATTCACTTAAAAATCAAAAAATATATATATTACTATTATGGACCTTAAAATTTTTCAATCATATAGGAAAATATAATTGTCCTAAAGTACCCTGAAAGAAAACCTTTCACACAAGCTGAAAAGAAGTAACAGCAGCTACAACCTACAGATTGGTCTGACTATACATTCTTGAAGCAATGAGTAATTGTAGGAGATTTCTAAATCTAGATTTCTATTTAATCATAATTTCTGTTTCCTGCTTTCCATATTTTACCTTTTGACTGGACTTCCACCTTAAGTGACTCATTGGCATAATCCATTTCTTGCTATTGACCTGTGCTCTCAGATGTTATGGTCCCTATTCTTGTCCGTATTCTCACTGCCAGCTTTTGCAAAACTCTGTCCTGCCATTTTTCCACCCATATCCTAAACCTCCTGATTTGATCACAACCTGCTAAGCTTGGCCAAGCTATCTCTGCTACCTGACATTCATCTGAGGATTGATGGTAACCTTCAAGAACTATAGATAGCCATCAGTGTTATAATTAATAATTTTAATGATGTATACTCATAATATAATGCTATATTTTTAAAAAGAGGTATAATCTCAGTTGTATAAATAAATACACACAGAAATAGTGGCAAACATACAGTAAGTGATTCTTCCGGCACTGCTCTAAGTGCTTTAGGTATGTTAATTCATTTAATCCTCTAACTCTTTGAGGGAGGTATTATAAAAAACTCCATTTTACAGATGAGGAAACTGAGGCACAGAGTGGTTGAGTAAATTGCCCATGGGGTCCAAAAGCTAGTAAGTGTTAGAGCCAGGATTTGCACTCAAGCAACTTGGGTTCAGAATTTGTGCTTTTAACGGTATACTGCATTGACATTAATTAAATAGGTAAAAGCCTGGGATGAACAATTCAAATACTGTATTTGTCACTTAAACAGGTGAGTTACTTAACTTCTCTGTTTTTAGGTTCCTCATCTATGGTAAGAGGTACATGTATCTCATAGGGTGGTGGAAAGGATTAAATGAGTTAATAACATGTGAAAGGTTAAGAACAGTGCTTGGTACATAGAAAATACTTAGTAAATGTCAGTGATTATTATTATCAACATCATCATATTATATATACATTTAATATGAAAAAAACTGGAAAAGTTCACCAAAGTGAGAGTTGTATGACCTGATTATATCCTCATGTAAAAATATAAGACTGATGTTTATAAGCCCCAGGACACCCAGTTAATAAGTGGTGTAAATACGAACTCTGAGGGCCAAGGGAAGGTATATGAAATAAGATCCATCCTCTCTGGGTCTTTATGGTTACCACAGTTTCACTATGTTTCTGAAACCTTGGCTCAATAAATCAGGAACTGACAGTAGAACTAAATGTGTAATCTCCAGTTTCTAATTCACAACACATTGCCTGCTCCCTTCCTCCTTGAAACAGTGCTTCCATATTATTTTTATAATTAAAAAAAATTTTATCTTAAAAAGACTCAGAAGTTAGGATAATTTTTAACTCGTTATTGATCTAAGTCTAGCCTGAGTATAATCACAGATGTTTGCTCTAACTTGGCTTTAAATTCTACTAGAGCAGTTGTATGACACTTGTGGGCCCCATTTTTGGATCTAATAAAGAACAATAAAAAAGAGATAAAAACTCAGCAGAAAAGGGTAAGAGAAAGAAGGGAAAAAAGGGATGGGAAGACAAAACATAAAATATAGCGTCACAGTGTACCAACAATACTATTAAATGATTTTAGCCAGCACCAATGTCTACTCTAGCTTAGATATCTTCAGATGGTAATTTTCTACACTCATTTAGTCAAAACTAAGGCATTAGTAAAGTGGCATGACCTAGGACATGGCTGAATTTGACTCTCTTGGCAGAACTTATGACTGTGTCTTTAGACACATTATTCATATCTGAGTTATTCTCTGAGTATATAACTACCCTAGAATTATAGCTAATACTTGAACAACAGAGGTTTGTACTGAGCAGGTCCACTTATATTCATATTTTTTTCAATAAACATATTGGAAAATTTTCGGAGATTTATGTCAATTTGAAAAAACGGATGAAACTTGTAACCTAGAAATATTGAAAAAATTAAGAAAAAGTTAGGTATGTCATGAATACATAAAATATATGTACATACTAGTCTATTTTATCATTTACTATCATAAAATACACACAAATCTATTATAAAAAGCTAACATTGATCAAAATTTTGTGTATACACCAACTGTACATGATGCCATTCACAGTTGAGAGAAACATAAACAAATGTAGAGATGCAGTATTAAATCATAACTTCATAAAATTAACTGCAGTATACTGTACTACTGTAATAATATCATAGCCACCACCTGTTGCTATTGCAGTGAGCTCAAGTGTTGCAAGTATCTGATTAAAATGCCATGAGGATAATTATCTCTACATGAGCAGTTTGTCTCTCCAGTAAATTTTCTATCTCAGTAAATGTGATCTCCTGCAGCTTGCAAGTTATTTTCCATTGTGTTCAATGCAATAATGTAAGCCTTGAATAACACCATGGGACCCATACAAAGTGCCACTAGAGATGCTGAAAGTGCTTCCAAGAAACAAAAAAGTCATGACATTACAAGAAAAGGTTGAATTGCTTGATAGGTATCATAGATTGAGGTCTGCAGCTGCAGTGTCAGCCATTTCAAGATAAATGAATCCAGTGCAAGGACTATTGTGAAAAAAAGAGAAGTGGTGGCTGCAGGTATACCAGCAGACACAAAACCTTGCACTTACTGCAAAATGCCTTTTTATTTCTTATTAAAAATGTAGCTTTCTACTGGGCACAGGATTGCTATAAGAAAAGCAGACCTATAGCAGCTATGATTCGAGAAAAAATGAAGTTATTATACAACAACTTAAAGCAAAAGGAAGGTGAAAGATCTAAAGCTGGAAAATTTAATGCCAGCAAAGGATGGTTTGATAATTTCAGAAAGAGATTTGGCTTAAAAAAAAAAATCAAGATTAACAGAAATGGCTTCTGCTAAGAGGCAGCAGAGAAGTTTCTAGATGTCATTAGGAAATTCATTGAGAAAGGAGATCTGCCTGAACAGATTTTTAAAGCAGATGAAAGTGCCCTATTCTGGGGGGAAAAATACCACAAAGGATATTTACTAGTATGGAAGAGAAGGGAGTAACAGGATTTAAGGTAGGAAGGGAAAGGCTAACTCTATTGTCAGGTTTATGCTCAGGACTGCCCTTATCTATAAAGCTGCTAACCCTGGAGCCTTGAAAGGAAAAGATAAACACCAGCTGCCAGCCTTAAAGGTCCCTATGACTTCCTGATCTAGAGGCTGAATTAGAGATGTGTTTGGGGGCAAGTAGACCACTTTGGCTCCTTCACTGTTGCACTCATGCAGTTCTGGGTGGCCAGGGGCATTTTCCAATATCAAAAGAATTTTGAAAGGCAGTCCCTTGCTGATAACATACTTTCTCAATTTAGAGACAAAGCACCAATGGAACCAATAGAACAAACACAGTACTCTAGGAAAAGGATTGTCAACGCTGTGGAAGAGAACTCTGATAGAGAGAACATCATCAAAGTCTGGAAGGATTACAGCAATGAAATTGCCATCATTGTTTCAGAAAAAGCCGTGAAACTCATCAAGCCCCAAACAACAAATGCCTGCTGGAGAAAACTGCGTCCAGATGTTCTGCACGACTTCACAGGATTTATGACAGAGCCACTCAAAGAAATCATAACAGAGATTGCAGATATGGCAAAAAAAAAAAAAGGTTGTGGGAGAGGGTGCAGGGTTTCAAGATAGGGATCTGTGAGAAATTCAAGAGCTAATAGACACCACACCAGAGAAGTTAACAGAAGACAACCTGATAGAGATGAGTGCTTTTGAACCAGTGCCGGACGATGAGAAAGAAGTAGAAGTAGAAGCAGCAGTGCCAGAAAACAAATTAACTTAGACGATCTGGCAGAAGGGTTCCGATTATTCAAGACTGCTTTTGACTTCTTTTGGACCCTTCTATGACACACGTACTGAAACTAAAGCAAATGGCGGAAGGATTGTTACCATATAGAAACATTTTTAGAGAAATGAAAAGGCAAAAAAGTCAGACAAAAATTACAACGTATTTTTGTAAAGTGACACTAAGTATGCCTGCCTCTCCCGCTTCCCCTTCCACTTTGTCCACCTCTTCCGTCTTTGCCACTCCTGAGACAGCAAGACCAACCCCTGCCTCTGCTTCCTCTTCCTCCTCAGCCTACTCAACGTGAAGACAATGAGGATGAAGACCTTCATGATAATTCACTTCCATTTAAAGAATAGTTAATACATTTTCTTTTCCTTATGATTTCATAGTAACATTTTATTTTCTCTAGCTCACTTTATTGTAAGAATACAGTGTATAATACATATAACATACAAAATATGTGTTAATCAACTGTTTTTGTTATTCGTAAGGCTTCTGGTCAACAGTAGGCTAATAGTAGTTAAGTTTTGGGGGAGTCAAAAGTTACATGGATTTTCAACTGCACGGGGATTGACACCCCTAATCTCTGTGTTGTTCAAGAGTAAACTGTAATTATCAGGAGCATTCTTAACAATCAACACTAAAAAGGGAACTACTAATATAGTCTGTTCAAATCAGTAAATAACAAAAATCCTTTATCTTCGGTTGTGAAGCATATTATTTGAATTTTTGGCAACATTTATTTTTCTAATTGTATTTTGTTTAAGCTAATATTAAAATTAGTTTGCATTCTTTGAGAACTGGCAACAGCAGCAAGTGGCGCCAGACAATAGGGATAATCTAGTTTAGCAATAAAAATGTGGTTGCAATAGTATGCAGAGTATACAAAATAAAATATTGGTACATGATAGGATCTCATCAAAGCATACTACAGTATGCAAAAAGAACAGAAAAAGAGATTGACTTTTTTTGTAATTCCCCGAAAGGAAGTATAAGAGGAATAAACTAAATTTCTGAGAGAAAAAAGCAAAACAATACTTGATCCAGTGCCAAATAAATATGGGATTTATTTACTATAAATGCAAGCTCATTTCGAAGAAATTCATAATGGATTTAAATAATGGAGGCCCTTTATTACTTATCTCCCACATCTCTAAACCACTTAAAAATTAATCCAGCATGACCAGTAAAATACGTTGATATAAAAATGATAAATTTCTTCTTTTCCCCTCTCAAACACAAAGCTGAATCTCTAGATGTCCTAAATATCCTGTGTTGAGTGAAAAGTTATTGTTTTGGCCAAAAGTAAAGGAAAGGTTTTGATTTTGGTAGAGGAAGGAGTTGAGAAAGAATGGGATCTACCATGATGCTGGAGTCAACCTTTTCAGGAGGACGATAATAAGTCTGTGAGAAGAAACCTCATATGTAACTAGATTAGTTTATTTTTATTTCCGAGACATGAGAAACATTCCTTTATTCATTAGCCCCTTATTTTCTCAAACTGATGTATATTTTATTTTTCTCAAGTAAGCTCAATAAAAAATTGACCCTAGAGCTGCATTTCCCAATTGCTATATCTAAAAAACTTACAAGAAAGAACAGTTTGTGAAATACTGAACACAAAGGCCAAATGATCTAAAGAAGAATTAAGAAAAAAGCCATCAAATATGACTTTAGGTCAGTAGGTTTTACTACAAAAATCTAAATTCAAAATGATATCTACATAGTCTAAAAATTACTGGAAAACAAAAGAATGTCATTTGATACTTTGGAATGCTGTCTATAGAACTTAATTGTACAATTAATTTGGCAGGGTAGGATTAAGGCTGATAGCATGGTATGAAAGTAAGAGTCCAACTTTAAGCTAAGTTAATTCTTCCCCAGATCAGGAGAACACTGATTCTCCAAAAACCCAGGATTTTGATGACTGCAATATTGGTCTGTTATAGAATTTGACTTGTACCTAGTTTTGTAAAAACATATGGGCTAGCAGTTACATTTATATTCTTTCTTTTTCTTTCTTTATAAAGTTACTTCTGTTACGTGGAAATCAATGACTGCTTTAAAAAAACTTATAGGTTCTAAATGAGATGTTTGACTTCAAGAGTTTACTTAGCTTAATGTAAGTGAATTAAACTTGCATCCTTATGGGATTAAGCTATACTTGAGAGTTGCCAACTACACAATTATTTTAACATGTCATTCCAACTAGAATCACAGTAATAGTGATTTTTAATTTTATGAAGAGAATTTGTTCTGATAAAACCAAAGAACCAGAAATTACATTTCTGCAAAAAATCACGTTTGCAAATTAAGAGTTCCAGCAGAGATCTAATCAGTGAAGAGGAAATTCTTATTAATATATATTTACATATAAGAGTTATGCAAACAAAGAATTCACCTCTAATGCAGTCAAATGATAGCTGTCCTCCATAATGACTGGGTAAATATATGATAAACAGGCTGCAGGATTTGCCCACTTACCTTGTATAGTGTTTGTTCCAACACTATTTACGGTTAGTAAGACCTCTGTCATCTTTATTCTATCCTGGGACTGCTCTAAGAGTGTAGGTTACTTCTTACCTGCTTTGAGATGCAGTTCTTCAAAGTGGAAACCCAAATCCAGACGCTAAGAATGAATTAGCTTCTAAGGTACTCTGAAAACAGCAATCTTTGTAGGGCTTCTACTTTAGGAGCAGACACAGCACCATATTTTCAGAGTGATAAGCTTCCCTAGAACCTTGTTTCCTAATGGCGGGGACTTATGTCCAGCCTCCAAGGATAAAAATCCTCCTTCGATTTCTTTACCTAGATGTCTCTTTAGCCCCTTTTGTACAGATTGTTATACTACTAAGGAGAATAGCATTGTCTAATCACCTATTAGCTTGTTCTGATCACTACAGTTGACCCTTGAATAACGCAGAGGTTAGTGTTGCTGAACCCTCTGTGCAATGAAAAATGTGTATAACTTTTGATTCCTTCAAAAACTTAACTATTAATAGTCTACTTAACTACTAATAGCCTACTATTGACCAGAAACCTTATTGATAACAGTCAATTAACATATATTTCGTATGTTATATGTATTATATACTATATTCTTATAATAAAGTAAGATGGAGAAAAGAAAATGTTATTAAGAAAATCATAAAGAAGAGAAAATATATTTACTATTTTTTAAGTGGAAGTGAATCATTATAAAGGTCTTCATCCTCATCATCTTCACATTGAATAGGCTGAGAAGGAGGAAGGGAAAAGATGGGTTTGTCTTTTTGTCTGCAGGTGGCAGAGGGAGAAGTGGATGACATGGAAGGGGAGACAGGAGAGGCAGGCACATTCCATGTAACTTTTATTGAAAAAACCCACGTGTAAGTGTACATGTGAAATTCAAACCTGTGTTGTTCAAGGGTCAACTGTACTGCTAAAATTGTGAATAAAAAGGAAGTGGAAACTTGATGCATTGGCCAACTCATCTGGTATAATCCCTACATCTTATTATATATTATTTTTTGATTATTTTCTTAATATTTAATTTTTACTCATGTGTATTGAATAGATTATCTAGGACTACTTCCAGGCTGTCTTCTGTTTTGCCAACCAGCAGAGTTCTGAACCATCCTTCTAACCCTTATCAGTTGGTGTAGTCATGGAATTCCTATTTACCTAAACAAAATATGATTTCCAAGAAAATACATTGAAATGTATTCAGAAAATACTTTTCAATCCCAGGGAAACATGATATGTTCCAAATCACTCTTTTAAAAATCTTTTCTTTGCTTTTTGGGCCATATTACATTATTTGTTTATTCAGTGATTTGTTAAAGTCCTAGTAAGACAAAATGCTGAAAATTGAATCCTTCTGTCCTTAATCATTTGCATAATTGGGAGTACCCCTAACCCTAAAATTGCCTTATAAAAAAATTCTGGAAGAAAATGTGTTCTCTCTTCAATACCTTATTGTCAGTCCTAATCGTGACTTTCAGTTGTGGTAGTACACGTTCTACTTCTAGACTCCATTCTGCAGCATCTGTTGTGGATTCTAAAATATCTTCTTGTTTGGCAGACTCGTTCATATCCTAAGAAAGGAAAGATTTCACAAGATTGAGAGTTTATAAAAAGAAATGGTAAAATTTTGAGGCATTTTAGCAGCATTGCACAATTTAAATCAAGGATTGGTAGTGTTAAAATTATAGTGGAAGAAGAAATTTTTTTTCTCTTCTCCTACCAATGTTGAAAGAAAATAATGCACCAACCTGGTAGAATAGCAAAATAAGTATTAAAAAAGAAGCAAATATATGATTCAACTGTTTTTACAAAGAAAAAGTTTTTGAGATATCATACTCAACTCAATGGTAATACTATCAAGTGGATAAGCCATTTATGTATGTTAATTGGTAACAATAGAAGAAATATGATCACTCACTCATTTCCGATTAAAAAAACAATTGTTTTAGTTTGAAATTATTACAATGAAATACAAAATCTGAAAGACAAAGAATATAAAATCCCAGAAGCAAAGGATTCATTATTTATAAATTTTGTATCCATAATTAAAGTGATAATTTAGTTAGGTCAAACCATAATGTCCTCAAAAATGTGATTTAATATAGACATACTTGAACTTGAATAGGGTGGGGGCCAAAGTTCTGCATTTGATTTCTGCCCTTGAATAATAAAATCTATTCATGACTGTTTTTAAATCTCATACACACAAAAAATATTTTTTATTTTCTCCCAGACCTTCACATTTCAGCATTAAGTATATTGGATTTGAAAATGTAAAGAATGTCAAATTAATGATTTAAAGATAAAATCTAAGACATTAATTTTGGTAGCAATTTTTGTCTTTAAACTCCCTTCATAAATTATAAGCACATCTAAAGTAAAAAATATAAGCATTTAGATAGGAAAAAAGAGACCAAAGAGACATAAACAGCTAAATACAATGCATGAACCTTATATGGATTCTAATTTGAATAATCTATAAAAAGATATTTTTGAGACAATCAGGAAAATTTCAATATAGGAAGTATTGGCTGACATTAAGAAATTATTAATTTTGTGGGTATGATCTAGCATGGTGGCTATGCTTAAAAAGGCCTTGTAAGTTAGAAAGCAATGCTGAAATATTTACAAGCAAATTGATAGGATCTAAAATTTACTTTAAAATACCATTAGGCAAAAAACAAAAGGGGGTGGCTTCAGATAAAACATCATTGACAAAATATTAATAATTGTTAAAAGTGAGTAATGTTGTGTAAGGGTTATCTTTTTCTAATTTTGTATATGTTTGAAATGTTCCATAATACAAACTTAAAAATAGAAGACTGGGTAAATAATCTCATGGTGAGGTTTACATTGTTAATGTGAGTTTATGTCACTAAAAGATATTTCTTAAATGAAAGCTCATTAGCTTTGTCTTTCCAACTAGTCTAAGACTAAGTAGATTAACCTTATGCTGGGGTTTGTATTTTTTGTGGGAGCTTGAGGGCTTTAGGGGCTTTGAACTCACTCCCAACTGAGACTCTAGGGCAGTGCTAACATAACAAAGCCTCTCTTACCTCCTAGCTCATAGTAGTAAGAGCTTTAAAAAAGCGTGTATTGCTTTTTGTCCAGAAATTCAGTGGACTATATATTTCTAACCTCGCTATTTGAGTATGGATAACTAATATAAGTTTTTATGCTTTATAAAATGTGGTTTGGATTTTATTTAGTTAAACATTGCATTTAAAAAAACAGAAGTATAAAAAAGTATAATCATTAAATAAAATGTGGAAAATCTAAGTGAAAAAAGCTCAAGATTTTATTTTAGACATCAAAGCTCTCATTTAAATATAGAAACATTGTATTATTTTGAGTACCTAATAGAATGGTATATATACTTCTATCCAAATTGAATCCAGTGTAGTGCAAGAATATCATAGCTGGGGAGGAGGGTGCAGCATTCACAAAGTAGACATGTATGAAGTTATATGAGAATATGTGATGGCAAGAAAAGGGACAAAAGTCTCTGTGTTGAAACCTAAAGCAATGGGGAAGGTTCTCTGCCATGCAAATTCACATTGGCATCAATAACATGCTTGCGCTTAGAAGAGCCCGGCGTGTGTGCCTTCACTGGCACATCTGGGTACCTGTCCTAGGGTCTAGGAGGCCTGATTCTGACTAGTTAATTTTCTATATCAAACAAGGCAGACCAGTGGGGCCAGGGAGGATGCAAGCCCTGCCGTGCTATGTGAGCCCTGACATTTGGAGCATGTGCGTGGCTGTACACATAGGCTTGCTCCTGCCAGGGTTATGGGCCCCACATCTCAGTACCACAGAATCAGGGTGAACCAAGACGGCATGTCCTTTCAGCAGCAGTTTTGCATGATTCTTAGTAGATTGTAGATATATTGGTCATTGATTTAAAAATAAATTTGATTTATGGAGCCACTGTTTGGGCGAATTGAAGCTGGCTGCTGTTGATTCAATCCCAGAGCCAGTGCTCTCCAACCTCATCCCCTCATTTCCACCCCTCCCTCTGCCCCTCCTTACAAGAGGGTGAAGTTCAGGATCACCAAACAAGGCCAGAAAGCGATGCCCATCCACATTCCCACTTTCTTCAGGTCTCAATGTAGGATTGTGCAAATTGTGAATAACGTACTTAAATTTTTTTACTCAAGGAAGGGCATGTTTCTCTAATTTTCCCAGAGGCAAATGGTTTTGCAGTGGCCCTGTCTGAATTAGACCCAGAATCTTAGTTAGCAGGTATATGAAGATCAAACACTGCATTTAGAGATCCCATTGCATAAGCTATTTGTCTTTATACTGAACCCTTTAGTAAGTTGCGTTTACTGTTACTAGCTTATTATTTGGTTCCTTTAAGCAATGATTTGCTAACTCCTACTTACAATGTCCTAAAATTTAATGTAGGAGCTCAAAAATTTTTACTCACTCCTAGGCCATAATTAATATACTGGGGGAAATGGCCTAGTTACTAAATGAAGAAAGGGTAAAAAGGGAACATTAGGTTTGGCAGACCAGCATTAACTTATTCAACTACAGTTTCTTTCTACTTCCATGTTTGCACATCAATTTCATAACCTCATTCCTCACTCAAAATTTCTTAGTGCCCTAATAACTGGATACATTAACTGAGCAAGCTCTATATATGAAGTATAAATCATTTTAAAACTCTATACTGTGCCTGAGTTTGCTTTGAGAAAACCTTTTGGTCTCCATTTAACAAATGGTATTTTATGTGGGGCTATTTGTAAAGAGAAATAAACTGCTATTTTTGTTTCAAATTTTACATCATTATGATGAAGTCCCTCTCTGAAACATTAGAACTAAGATAAAGCATAGCTCTTGGGAAATTGCATTTTCCAGTCACTGCTGCTGAAGAAACAATTAGAAACTCAATAAGACACAAGTTATCTAGAAGTCTTATTTATAATTCATTAATTTAATCAGCAGACGATTTGTTAAGCTCCTGCAACATTCAAGGTAAGAATCCAGGCGCCATGCTCAGTGTGGAAATATAAAAGGATTTAATCCCTGCCTGCAAAGAGTTTACAGCCTATTAGGAAGAGTCTGAGGCCAGTTAATGTGAGTAATAATTGGTCTTTGGTAAAAGGAGAAACTGATGAGATGAAAACGCATCTGAAGACTGCCAAAGGAAGAACCGAAGATAACAGTCTAAACCAACCTGTAAAGTAACCTTGGACTCAAATTGTGTGGTACAACATCCATGTCAGTTCAAGAAGCAAACACAAAATGTTAATAGCCTATTCAGAATCCTGTTCCAAGAGGTAATCTCTCCTTCTCCCAGGTAATATTAATAGAATGGTTAAGCATCTCAAGAAAGACTATGTTCTATAAATATATATATTTTATATGCATGGTTGAGATGGCAACCTCATGTATGTATCAGTGCCCAAATTCATTTGAAGAGCTCAATTCATATACCTACTGAGATAAAAGTCCAATTAACTGTCAAGATTAAATAGTCCCAAAACTCAAGGAATAGGGAACTATTAATAAGTTGTCTTTAAGAGTCACAACAGTATGGAGTCAATGTTAAGAGGATGGGTCTAGAATCCCATCCAACCTGTGTGACAGCAAATTTAGTCTAGTGGGCCTTCAATAATAATCCATGTGACAGATTATGAAAATAAATCCATGACATCACCAGGCCTTTCTAATTTACATCGAAATGCAAGGTTCTTGATAACTTATATCCTATGTAAGCTTCTCACTCAAAAATACTCATGACAACCTAGGGACTTATTTGTATTGAGGGATTGGGGCTTTTCCTATTCTCCTATGGCACATAAGAATGTTGGCAATTCCAGGCTCCAGGAAAGGTGAAAACTTAAACAAAATAAGAAATACATCAAGCGCAGGCTCCAGGCCACCACCACATCGTGTGCTGCCCACAATTTAGGTTACAATAATTTCAAAATAAGACTGGGAAGAATTATTTGTGTCCCAGTTTGCAGATAAGAAAGCAGAGTCACAGAGGTTAATTAACATGCTATCGCCATGTGGCTAGTGCCACACAGTCAGTATTTTAGCTAAGGCTGCTATTTCTGCCATAGAATCTACTTGAAGGTATGAACCAAGATCTGGAAAGGACCTTGAACAGTCCTTGCTTCCTCCTTCTTGCTAGGCACACAATGAAACCAGGATGAACATAAGGATCTCTCATATTTCAAGTGTGGATCCAAAAGCTACACTAAAGATCAAGTAAAATTCTGTCTTTTACACCCAGCAAGAACTGCTGTTTGAGCTTCTGCTGAGCAGTGAGAAGCAGAGCTTTTTTCTCTAGTCCACATTTCCTAATCACCTCCAGATGTAAAATTGATGGGGGTGGTGAGGGTTAGTTACCAGAGAAATAAAACCATTTACTCAGTCATAATTATTCCATCACTCTCAAACATGTGGCATTTTAATCATTTCTCCTGTGAAATACCAACCATAGGCTTCTCTCATACACAGATAAGTGGCCCAACACAAAAATGGTTTTAGGAAAGGTGCAGAAAAACATTTTCCTCAAGCAGGAATCAAAATCAATGGTAATCTATGGGGCAAACTATTTGTAGAACAGTTTCTTCCCCCTGTGTTTCTCAGAAAGGAGGTTTTGCCTAGAGGAAAAGTGTAAACCATATGTCAAATGAAGAAAATTTAAAGTATTTAAGATATTAACCAAAGTCGATCCCTCTTCTTCCCCTCTTTGATTACAATACTACAGATGTATTGCCTAGATGAAACCCTAAACTAAAACTGAAATGACATTTTTATTCTGAGCCCGTATTTTTACTTCTTTTCAGCTTTTGCTTTTTAAGCTAAAAAAGTCTCCCGTTCTTGGTACAATGAATTTTTTTGCTAAGTAATTAAAAACCAATTGTGTTTAAACCTTTTGAGATACTTGGTTTTATGCTGTATAACTCAGGATTTGATTTCTAAAACCTCAAATTTAGCATCTTAAAGAAGAATAGTATCTATGGCATGTTTGAAAAAAATGTTTTGAAATGAAGTGATGGGCATTTAAAAATAGAATTCAGAGACTGCATAGCACCCTCTCATCCTTTTTTCAATGGGGGAGCAGAATGACACATTTGCATTATGCTGCCAGAACATTGTTGCCGTGATTTTGTTGAGTTTCACAATGGAGAAAGGAGCTACAGAAACCACTCATAATCATAGCATAGCCACCGTGAACATGCAGCACGTCCCCAGTGGACATACTCAACTTAGAAATAGAAATGACCAGCACACCTTGACAGCAGAGCCTTCTTTCCCTGCTCCCATCCTGCCAGCTCTGAACATTCTACAGTGCTCCTAATCATCAGAGGCCCTGCCCAGCTGTCAGAGCTTTAATTCAACACCAGTGTCCTCTTCCACAGCCACTCTTAGGGTAGCTCTGTCTACATTTACGATTCCAAGAATGCTCAGGAATTAGAGGGATTTAGAGAATCTGGAACTTCGTGGACTAGCCTTGAAGCCTGATATTCATCCATAATGCTTTCTTTCTAAGAAAAGCTTTCTCAAAATTAAAATAATTAACTTACAAATGAAATTTTGAAAGATAAAGCAATCCCTCACTAATTATAGTTGGTTTCCTGGAAAGTATTATGTTTGGCAAAATCACAATTGGTGTAAGGGAAGTGGAGCAGGAAATCATACAGTAAGGATGGCTTTAAAATATTTTTTACATCTCAAATAAATATTCTGAAAAGCACCTGCTTCGAAAACTAACCAATTTCATCACTGTAAACATTATCAATAGGAGGAACCCTTCTCTTTGTACATGTCTTTTTCAGTGTTCATGAATCTGTTGTTGTGTCATGATCTGCTCAGGCAGACATTTAAAATTTAGCCAATGGGAAGACAGTATTTCCTTATAAATTCTTCAGATTAGCAGTTGCAGGCTTCAACTATGTTTTGGTAGTCAGGAAGATGAGTCACTGGGTCCTGTTTCAAGGGAGGATTTGCTGCCCAACTGCAGGAAATGTGGCCAGCAGATGGTCTCCTGCTGTTAGTTCTCTGGGTCTGTCTCACCTGCAGAGAACCACCTCACCTGGGAGTCTGTCCTTTCCAGGATAGCCTTCCTCCAGGGACTGAACCAACCACTTGCTCCAGAGCTCCTCACCAGGTTGGCGAACTCTTTGTCAGGCCTGCATTGCAGCAAGACTTCTCCCTCTGCCTCTTCCCTCCTCCCGCCTTCCTTTTAAACATGTCTATTTCTAATAAACATCTTGTATTCCAAACTGTTTCAGTGTCTGCTTCCAGAGAACATAAACTGTGACATGTCTTTTTCACTCGTATTCACTCTTGCTTCATTTTACCACAAGTCTTAGGAAAATGCTTGTGTATACCCAACTCTTGGAATTATCATGATATTTAAAGCAGGTTTTTCAGGGTCTAGCCTTCACTTTATTTAATGAAAGGAAGGAATATAGGTAGATTTCTCCCTGCATTATCCCAACACGGTATATAGAAGAGGACACAATCATCAAGCTTTTTTTCTCTAGGAAGATTAAACTATACCTTGCCTATAAAATTATAAAATAGCATGCATTCATTTGATATTACTGATTATTGCGCAACTGCTACACACCAGGCACAGGTGAAGAAAGCAGTAAAAAATCTCCTGCTCTTGAAGAGTTTGCCTTCTAGTGGTTGAGATAGACAATAAACAAATCAGTAACTAATATAATACCATACAAGGGTCTATGAAGAAAAATAAAGCAGGGTGAGAGGAGAGAGAATGACTGGAGAAGCATCTATTGTTTTAAAACCACAGGTAGGGAGGGATTGCTCTGACTCATCCTTTGCTAGGCTTGCACAGTCACGTACACACTTAGTCAATCAATTTTCTCGATAGTGCATATCATTCTTGTTCTAGTGAAGAATTCATCATGCTCAGCTCCACTACCATAATATTTCTTCTACATTGTGAGTCCACCTGCTACATGAAACATAAAATCTTAAATCTACGTTACTAACCCATATAGCAATTCTGTCTTGGGGAAAGAGAGGCCTGAGCAATCATAAGCTGTAGTCAGACACAGCTGTCTAAGGCAGATGGCTTTAGTGGGCAATATCATAAGCTTGCCAGATTTTTTAAAATATGAAAGAGTTTTCTGCCTCATTAGTACTCCATGGTTGACCATCCACAAACACCTGGTGTTCACATTTATTCCTCTTGTGAAAATGGAACTATACATAGTCTTATCTCTAAAGGATATGTTGTATCATCTTTGTCCAAAGGATCTAATACTTAGATAATTTATAAAGACACAGGTAGGAGAAAAACCCTTCCCATATTAAATATAATTTAATTGAGATGAAAAATTGAAATCAGGACCAATAGGGACTTAGAGTAATGGTAGAGGCAAATTAAATTACTTTGCTCCTTCCCAATACTCAAACAACTTTGTTTAGAAGGACTCCCAGGTGGCCTTCACAGTTCTCTATCTACCCATCAACATAAGAATGAATAACACAAATAACACAAATGACAGTTTCTTTCTAAGAATAACTGTGTACATCTCTACTTTTATTTTTCTACTCATACATAGGAGCACTTTGTCATAATCATCTTCTACACATACATTACAGGAACACCAACATCACAGTGTACTTGCTCAGAGCAGGAATCAAACCCTACCTATGCCTTGTTGAACTCTTTTTTTTTTTTTTTTTTACTTATTTAAATACAGACGGGGGTCTCGTTCTTGCTCAGGCTGGTCTCGAACCCCTTAGCTCAAGCAATCCTTCTGCCTCAGCCTCCCAGAGTGCTGGGATTACAGGCGTGAGCCACTGCACCCAGCCTCTTGTTGAACCCTTGTTATGAGGAAAGGGGGAAAAAAATAGACTTGGAGTTTAAAGAAATCGTTTAAATTCAGTTACTGTAATTTATTAGCTTTTTAAAAGATTAAACTGTCCCAAGGTTATAAATTTCAAGGCTTATATTTGTAAAATGTAAAATTTGTAAAATGGTTTATATTTGTAAAAAAACAGCATCTACCCAAATTCCTCACAAGGTCAGTAAAAAGATGTGTTTTAAAGTACTTTGAAAACTACAACATGAGCAAAGGTGTTGTCACAGCTGGAGTTTATTTGTTTGGATTTAAGTGTTAACATGTTATTCTGATAAAATTTAATTATCAATGGAAGTATCTTCTTTCATTTATTCAGTACCTTCTGTGTTATAGTACAGGGAATATAAAAAAGCATAGCTATCCCTGTTACTAAGGAGCTTACAAATCAGATTTCAGAAGGGGAATGTGGAGGAATAGGAGTTTTGGTTTTTGCCAATACTTCCAGAGTACTTTCTATGTGATAGATATTGTTACAGAGTCTTATGTGTAGTAAGTCTCTTAATCTCCAAAAATCCTATGTAAAAGGTAAAACTTTTATTTTACAGATGAAGATGAGGCACAAGAAGTTTGAAATCTTGCCCAAAGTTGGAATCCTAGACAGTATTAAAGTCAAGTTACACACTCAGGCAAGTTAGCCACATGTTATATTATATCTTAAGTTGGGCAGAAAACACACACATCATTAATAATAACTAATGAGAATTAACAATACTATGGCAGTATATGATAAACGAAGAGATCATCCTAGGGACAGGTGGTCAAGAAGTCTTCATGATATGAAACCAAAACTAGATCCAAACTTGTTTTGAGGACTCAGACAAAAAAAACTAAATAGAGGATAAATAAAAATATTATATTGCATATGTATTTTTGAAGGTGCAATAGGTATATACTTTATTGAAATATAATAGAATATTGAAATATATAGAAAAATGCAAAATATGTACATTTAAAATAGCTCATTGGGTGTGTACTCTTTTATAGATTGGATTTATTTTATAATTAAAACACAGCAAAAAACTGACTTAAAGCAACGTCTGATTACCTATGCACGTACCAGTCTTAATATACTCCATTTTATTTCAAAGAATTACAATTCAAGTACTTTCCCATAATCAAGATCATTCAATCCTGGCCTATTATAATGGAAAATAGCTTGAAATAGAATAATTAATGTCTTTCCATAATAAAAAATGCCACCAAGCAAATTATTTTCAGTTTACACGAGAAGCACTGTGTTGATTTTCTATGGTATAGACAGGAAGAAGTCTCACTTGCTTCTCTAGATTTTTATATTTGCTATAATTATAACATTTTATATATAGGAAAGCAATTTTGAGAGCGACTTTCCAAATGGCATGCAAAACAATGGCCAACCATGGTTTCTACTCATTTAAATTTCCAGCAGAACACGTACACTGATTGCTTGATGGTCTTGTGTGTATCTGATGAAACTTACCAAGTGATATGTCTGGGCCTTTAAAACGTTGAGATCAATAAAGTTTTCTTCATTATCTGTCTCCTCTTCCTTAGGAAAACAAAAGAATTTAAAAGTGATTATAAAAATTATAATTTAAAAAATACATTTCCAGCTTTCACATACATAATATACTAAACTATACTAAGTTTGATATAAAGACTCATGCAGGAAAGGGTATTCAAAAACTCAGTGAATGCATGTATAAAGTAAGGCATAATATTATTAACAGCTCATCTGGTTTCTGAGGTTTTGCTGGGACCATTTAAACAGAACATTTTTTGCAGTCACTGAAAGAAAAAAAACGGAGGGGAAGGAAGGGCGCCGTTGCAGATAAACACAAAAACAGGAAAGGGAAACAAACCCAAGTGGTTTATCTTAAATAAATAGGAGTTTGAGCAATATGATTGAAATGGACAAAAATGAGAGGTTATAGGCACAGAATATTCTCACTTGCTCTAAAAACCAATCACATTGATACATATTTTTGACAACCCATCTCTTGTATGCTCCAGTTTGATAAGGTAATGGTTACCAGCACTGCTTGGCCCATGGCCCTAAATCTATTTAAAAGGATAGTTCAGGTGATTCCAAGCTAGTCCTGATCTGAAGACCAATTGGTTGTAGGAGTTAGGGGTAGGAAGTGGCCCTTTGAGAGAAAACCCTCTCCCCAATATGCAGTAAATATGGAGTCTGAGCAGGTTCTATGAACATGTAGGACAAAATACGAACTCCCTTTTTCTTCAAATGTCTTTGTGGTGACAATTGACACAGTAAATGAAACAAAGTTAACAAGACTATCTTGATCTTAAGTACATGGTAATAAAGCCAATGGAGCTTGGTCCTCAAGTCATATGATCCCGTAAAGAAAAAAACAAACAAACAAGTGAGTGTCCACTAGTGAACACTTCCATATGTGGAACTGCATAAAGTTGCAATTGTAGATTTCAAAGATAATCCTTATCTTCAAGAATTTAGAAAGATATTAAACAGCAGTTCTCAAAGTGTGGTTCTGAGACCAGCAGCATCTGTATCACCTGGGAACTCATTATAATGCAATTCGAAGGCCCTATCCCAGATCTACTCAGAAATTCTGGGGGAGGGGCCACTGAAGTATGACATGAGACCTATGCTAAACTTTGGAGAACTGGAAAGATTTTAGTAAAATAAAAAACAATATAAATGTAGAGTCTAAACACTCGACTGACATTTAATTTTTTTTTAGGGAGGGGGTAGTGGGGCACAGAAGTACAGATGAAACTGATTGTATCTTAAATCTGAAGCATACATGCACACTTCTGAAAAATGACTTATTCTGTATTTGCACTAATAATAGTCTACTTAACAGTCAAAGTAAATGATTGAAATGCCAATGACTCAATGCCCATAGTAGAAGAGATAAGTTTATAATGCTTTCACAATAACCTACTCAGTAGTGTTTATATAGGCAATCAATAAATACTTGTTGAATTACATTAGACTGAACACTACTAGGTAAAAACCTTTAATAGTAGCTACTAAAATCAATCAGGGTCCAATATCTTCCCATAGCCAGGATTCACAGGTTTGGGAATCAAGGGGTAGAAATGGGAGTTGGCACCACTTGCTATTATCCCTAGTAGCCCACTAGCAAAATTTTTGCTTCCTGTTCCTGTGACCTTATGATTTGCTGGCCTAAAGGTCTTAGTTCCAAAAGGAAGAATGCTTCTTCCACCAGGAGATACAATGATCCCATTGAATTGGAAGTTAAGGCTGCCACTTTGGGCTCCTCATACCTCTGAATCAACAGGCAAAGAAAGGAGTTAATGTACTGGCTGGCTAGATCCTGATTGGACTGCTACTCCACAATGGACGTAGGAAGAGTATGTCTGGAATACAAAAGATCCTTTAAGGCATCTCTTAGTGTTACCATGCCCTGTGATTAAAGTCAACAGAAAATTACAACAACCCAATCCAGGCAGTACTACTAATGGCCCACACCCTTCAGGAAAAAAGGTTTGGGTCACTCCACCAGGTAAAGAACCACAACCAGCTGTGGTACTTGCTGAAGGCAAAGATAATACAGAGAGGGTAAGAAAGCAGTTATAAATATCAGCTACAGGGAGGAAGAGAGGGACAAAAATCCTACCTAAAGGTACGGTGAACACTATTCAGGTGATGGGCACTCTCATAAACCTCACTCAAGCATTACAAAAGCTATCTATGTAACAAAAACATTTGCATCCCTTAATATTTTGAAATAAATAAATGCCAGCTACAGGCATGTGACTAGTTACAGAAATGAGGATCATTGTCATGAGTAGTTCATATTTAGTTATGAATATATTCATATGCAGACATTTTTGTTTTCTTTCCTCCCATATTTCCTTATGTAACTTAAGATGTACTAACTTTATGTCATAGTATTTAAGTATTGTTATTTTTACATCATAGTATTTAAGTTATAGGATATCAAGGCAAAGAGTAAACATCACTCAAGGACTTTACCTCCCTTGCTGGGGAAGGGGTTAGTGTGTTATCTGTTGTATATGGAATAGTTATACCATGTTAGGCAGAATTATGACCTTGCTATTGTCTTTATTTGAAGATTATGGTTTAAGATGATGTGTATGCATGCCAGACTGATAGAGAGTGGACTTGTGATGGTTAATTTTGTGTGTCAATTTGACTGGGCCATGGGATATTTGGTTAAACATTATTCAGAGTGTGTCTGAGGGCATTTCTGGATAACATAAATAATTGAACTGGTAGACTGCGTAAAGCAGATTCCTCTCCCCAGTAAGTATGGGCCTCATTTAATCTATTAAAGGCCTGAATAGAACAAAAAGTCTGAGTAAGAGAGAATTTACTTTCTGCCTGTCTTCAAACTGGGACATTGGTCTTCTTTTGTCTTCAGATGTGGACTGAAACTTACATGATCAGCTCAGCTCTTCTGGTTATCAGCCTTCAGACTCAAACTGGAATTCTACCATCAGTTCTCCTGGGTCTCCAGCTTACCAACTGTGGATCTTGGGACTTTTCAGCCTCCATAACCATGTAAACCAATTTCTTACAGTAAGTCTCTCTCTATAAAAATATATGTGGGTTTGTGTGTGTGTGTGTGTGTATTTCCTATTGGTTTTGTTTCTCTGAAGAACCCAAATCATTATATAGAAAAAGGATTTAAGTTACTAAATATTATTAAGAGCATTCAGTCTGGGTGCGGTGGCTCACACCTGTAATCTTAGCTCTCTGGGAGGCCGAGGCGGGCGGATTGTTTGAGCTCAGGAGTTCGAAATCCACCTGAGCAAGAGTGAGACCCCGTCCCTACTAAAATTAGAAAGAAATTAATTGGACAACTAAAAATATACAGAAAAAATTAGCCGGGCATGGTGGTACATGCCTGTAGTCCCAGCTACTCGGGAGGCTGAGGCAGTAGGATTGCTTGAGCCCAGGAATTTGAGGTTGCTGTGAGCTAGGCTGATGCCACGGCACTCTAGCCTGGGCAACACAGTGAGACTCCGTCTCAAAAAAAAAAAAAGGGCATTCAAAAGAAGTTCAAATGTAAATAGGCTTAAAATAGTTTAGTTTATTTTAAACTATTAGGATAAATTAAGATTCTAATCTAATAATTCAAAAAGCACTCAACAATTTCCTGCCATTTCTTTGCCTGATATGTACCTTCTTAATTCTCTTACTTCTAATTACTAAGGATATGATTATATATAGCAGGTGAGAATATTCTGTGTCACAACCAATACTCTTTTTTACAATTATCAACATGTCCTATCTTGATATGGCCATATAGTTTCTAGATGACTATAGCAGAACTCTGTCAGAAATGATCATCACCATCCTTGAGCAACCCCATAAACTCTGGCAACAGAATCTAGTAATAGCTCACCATCAAAAGGCTTCTTGGCAGTGAACCAGTTCTCCATAGCAAGAAGAATAGAAGAAGTAAGAGAGGGCCCCATGTGATGACAATAAGGAAGAAAGGAAAGAAAAAGTATTCAAGAGACATGATGCAAGGGAATGAACAGCCTCAGAGGCAACCCCTTTGAAGAAGGCCTTCAGTTTGGTCTTATGATAGAAGGTCTTTACCTCATGGTTGGGAAGAAATATGTGAAGAGGCTGCTTTCTAGTATATTTCTCTAAATTTATACTCCCAACAATGCTGCTTTGAATTTTAAAGAGTTCCTAGAAAAAAATTAGCTATAATTTCTAAAAGTTACACAAAAATGTGCTGACAGATGGATTTTATGGTCAAATATTTAATGAACACCTACTATGCACCAGGTCCTGCACAATAAGCTGGAGATAGAACACTGAGCAAAATTAGACATGGTTTTTCCTCTCAGATTTTTTCTCTCCTGACTAGCAGGCTTTTCTTTTTTCCCCTAACTAGAGTTTTAAGTTATATGTCTTTGAAGTTAAATGTTGATATACTATTAATAGGACCAAGTATCTATCAAACTATTAATTACTATTAGTTATTAAGAAGACAAGATGAGGTAAATAACTGAGTAGAATAAATGAGGTGAACAATTGGGAATATGTGAGGACTTAATTTCTGAGCTTGAATGGAAAGATCTATTGCACAAAGAATAAAGTCTAAACTGTTTAAAATGTCCAACACGATACAGAATGAATTTATTCTTGCTTTGACTTTTTAAATTTATGACATTAAAAAAAGATATCTTTTAAACTGATTAGTTTTACAATGATCTTTTTCCTTCTTCAAATAACAATAATCCTTTTTATAATATGGTTAAACATGTTTATACTGTTGATAAAATACATGTTAAAGACTTTGAAAACACAAAGAAGCATAGAAAAGAATCGCCCATAATCCTTCTACCCATATAGAACTAATGTTAATATCTTTATTTTTTTAACATTTTTATATAGTTGAGGTCATGATGACAAAATTTGAAATCCTTTTCTCAAATAATTTTATAGCATAAAGTACAAGTCATCATTCCCATGTCACTAATATTTCTTTGTAAACAATTTTTAATGGCTACATAACATTCTATTTGAATATAGTCTAATTTATTTATTGTATATTTTTAAAGATTTGTTATTCAAATAATGCAGTGATTAACACCTCTGTAGCATATACTAATTTAAATAATAAACCCAAATTACTTAAGTAACTTAAATTACTTTCAGCTAAAAACTATTATCTATTGATTTAAAAAAAAGTCACCTAAAATGTTTAATTGGTTTATGACAGTAAAATACAGTTGACCTTTAAACAACGTGGGTTTGAACTGCATGGGTCCACTAACACACAGATTTTCTTTCACTTCTGCCTTCTGTGAGACAGCAAGACCAGCAACCTCTCTTGCTGTTCTCTTTCTCCTCCTCAGCCTAGTCCACGTGAAGACAAGGATGAAGACCTTTATGATAATCTACTTTCATTCAATGAATAGTAAATATAATTCTCTTCCTGATGATCTTCTTTTTTCTCTTCTCTTACTTTAGCATAAGAATACTATATATTAAAAATATATATAATATACAAAATATTATACAAAATACAAAACAGTCAACTATTTATATCATCAGCAAGGCTTCTGGTCAACAGTCAGGTATTAGTAGCTATGTTTTGGGCAGTCCTAAGTTATACGTGGATCTTTGTGTGGGGGCCAGCACCCCTAGCCATCCCATTGTTCAAGGGTCAACTCTACACCATGAGGTTGTTTTTCCCACCATTTCTGTTTCAGATAACTTTTACACTTTCTAAAATATCAGGGTCAATCCATTTCTAGTGCTGAGAAAAAATTAACTTGAGAAAAAGCTCTTTTGTCTCTATCATCTTTTTAGTCTAATACATTTGTAGAGACTTGACCATTTAGTTTTACATTATGGATAGGATGTTAAGCATGGAAAAAGGTGCAGATGCCGCCAAACAACTTAAATAATGATGGTTATTTAAAAGCATTTTTTAAAAACTTCTGTAGGGCAGTACTCACCCTAATTTGAAATATGTAAAGGAATTCCTTAGAAATGAATGGTATTCTTACGAAGCAGAATGTATTATATTAATCCTAAATTTTATTGTTTTGTTCTAAATTCTTTATGAGTCATGGTCTATTTAAGATCATGAATGGTTGCTAATAAAATATTTATTCATATAACTAGTGGTATATACTTCCTTGTATAGTTTAAGAACCTCTGCTGGCTGGGTGCAGTGGCTCACGCCTGTAATCCTAGCATTCTGGGAGGCCAGGGTGGGTGGATCCTTTGAGCTCAGGAGTTCGAGACCAGCCTGAGCAAGAGTGAGACCCATCTCTATTTATTTAAAGAAAAATAAATAAATAAATAATAAAAAAAGAAGCTCTGCTAAAATTCAGACCTCAATCATTAGAGAACACAAACATCAACTTAACCAAGGTCTAAATGACTGATACTTGGCACTGTACTTAAAAGTTTTTTTTCTCTAGAAACAGTGAAATAAAATATTCCAGAAAATGGAAGTATGGGGGAATTAATAGATGGGAAAGGAACACAAAGGTGAAAATGAACAGTGAGTTTAGCTACACACATACCACAAATTCTTCGTCTACTTTATTTAATGTTAATTCTGCATCATCTTCTGGAACAATTTCTTCTTCTAATTCTTCCACTGGGTATACTGGCCTGAAATAGTAAGGCTTAATATGAGATGAGAGTTTTAAAAAACACTTTAGTGAGATACACATTGCTCACTGAAGGTATAATGCAAATAGTAAGGATCTTCTCTACACCAGATTTTGTCCTTTTTCACCCCTCTTCATAATCACTGTTAAATGTTTCATGTATTCTTCCTATAATTTTCTATGTAAAAAAGCCAAAGTATTCATCTCCAAATTTAAAGAATTTACAAAAATGAGATGATACTATGCATATTGTTATCCAACTTACTCTCCTCACCAATTTCCACATTTAAATACATTTCTTTTATATATACTTGCATTATATCCTGTGGAACAGCAATACCATAATTAATGTAACTGGTAGCCTATGACTGAACATCAAGGTTTCTTGCTTTTTGCTAGTCAACATTTCAAAGATCATCCTTGTACATTTATCATTACATATATTATTTAGAATAAATTTGTTCAAGTGAAATGGCTAGTTAGACAACTTTGTACACGTTACTGTTTTGCTAGTTAGTGCCAAAATTGGCTTCTAAAATGTTACCCTAATTTACACTCCCATCAATAGTGAAGGACAGTGACTCCAGGGTACATGATATATACCTTTAATCTTTGCCAATTAACCATATGAAAAAAATCTCATTCTTGTTTTAATTGCATTTCTTTGGCATAAGAGTGACTGAACATCTTTTCATATTTTAGTTGGTTATTCATGTGTCTTTTCCAGTGACATACTATATATGTCCGTTGTCCTTTGGGTTTTTTGTATATTAAGAATATTAATGCTCTGTATTAAAAATATTTCCCTAGTTTATTATTTATAATCTTGTTACAGTTCTTATTAAATAGACTTGGCAACATTTTCTTGCAGAGACCCTAGCTTTAATGTCATATATGTAAAGCATTCTCTCATACCACACCCTTTACACTCCTCTGGTCTTTTAGTACTTCTATAGTTTTATTTTTCACATTTACATCTTTGATCAATCTGAAGTTTATTTTGATAAAGGTAATAAGGAGAAGTCTAGATTTCTTTTTATTTCCATAGTCTAATTAGTGTTCCTAACACTAAGTACAGAATAATCATTTCTCCATCAAGATTAACATGTATTTTTCATATTTAAAAAAAGTATATTTGGGTTTATTTATGAAAACTTATTTTAAATTCCCAAACCACAGACATGTTAATGAAATATCAAAAAAAAATCATCATTGAATATTATGGAAAGTACTGTGAACCAAATAGATCATCTTAAAAAACAAATTTCCTAATTTTTCATTATTTAGAATTAAATTATATCTCAAAAGCAATGTTCTTCTAGGATTCATTCTGGAATATTTAGATACATAAAATAATTGTCGATAAATATGTACCTTCTATGTAATTTACATATTACATAGCTGATAATATTCTCTAACGTTTATTACTTTTCAACACCCCCCTTTATTTCCGATTTATGTATACTCCTTATAAATTATCCAAGTCACAATCTCTTTAATAAATGGTGCTGGGAAAACTGGATATCCACATGCAAGAGAATGAAACTAGACTCCTATTTCTCACCACTTATAAAAATCAACTCACAATGGATTAAATACTTAAATATATTACCTGAAACTATGAAACTATTGGAGGAAAACATAGAGGAATGCTTCATGACATAGGTCTGGGCCAGGATTTTTTGGATAAGACCTCAAAAGCATAGGCAACAAAAGCAAAAATAGACAAATGAGATTACATCAAACTAAAATGCTTCTGCACAGCAAAAGAAACAGAATGAAGAAATAACCTACAGAATGGGAGAAAAGACTTGCAAACTGTGCATCTGACAAGAGGTTAATATCCAGAATATATAAAGAACTCAAACAGCTCAACATCAAAGACACCAAATAATCCAATTAAAAAATAAACAAAAGATCTGAATACACATTTCTCAAAAGAAGACATACAAATGGCCAACAAGTATGTGAAAACATGTTCAACATCACTAGTTATCAGGGAAATACAAATCAAAACCGCAATGACATTTTACCTCCTTCCAGTTAGAATGGCTATTGCCAAAAAGACAAAAAATAACAAATGCTGGCACAGATGTGGAGAAAGGGGGAGTTTTATACACTGTCAGTGGGAATGTAAATTAGTAGAGCCGCTATGGAAAACAGTATGGAGGTTCCTCAGAAAAACTAAAAACATATCTACCATATGATCCAGCAATCCCACTACTGGGTAGATATACAAAGGGAATGCAATCATGTTGAAGAGATATCTGCACTCTCGTTTATTGCAGCACTATTCACAATAGCCAGAATATGGAATCAACCTAAGTGTGCATCAACAGATGAATGGATTAAAAAATGTGGTGTATATATACACAATGGAATACTATTTCAGCCATAAAAAAAGAAAATCCTGTCATTTGTGTCAACATGGATGAAACTGGAGGACATCATGTCAAATTAAATAAGCCAGGCACAGAAAGACAAATATTGCATGATCTCATTCATATGTGGAATCTCAAAAAGTTGATCTCAGAGAAGTACAGAGCAGAATAGTGGTTACTATAGTTGTTAGAGAGGCTGTGAAGGAGGAGGGTTAAGAAGAGGTTGGTCAATGGATGTAAAGTTACAGTTAAATAAGAGGAATAAATTCTAGTGTTCTGTTGCACAGGATGGTGACTATAGTTAACAATAATATATTGTATATTTCAAAATAGGTAGAAGAAAGGATTTTGACTGTTCTCACCACAAAGAAATGACAAATGTATGAGGTGACAGATATGCTAATTACCCTAATCTGATCATTATATATCATATGCATATATCGAAACATCATGCTGCACCACATAAGTATGTATTAATTATTATGTATCAATTAAAAATAAGATGAAATTAAAAAAAAAATATTACCCAAGTCACAATACATGGGCCAGGAATAAGATGTGTCTAGAAACAAATGAAGTGCAAAATAGAATAGTGGTTGAAATACTGCAAAATAGCTTCTGGTGAATTTAGAATCTATCAGGCTATCAATTTAATAATTTTTAAAAATGCCAGATAAGATACCGCATCTCATAACTTATCTTTTCTTGAAATCTAATAAAGTATTATGGATCATGTAATCATTTTTTATATTATACTAAATGGTAATGTTTGGATTTAAGCATATGAAATTGTCATTTTTAGTTAAAAATGGATGAATACCAGTAATTTCATGTAGTTCAACACAAGGATAAACTAAATCAAGGAACTTAATAGCGAGTAGATTATACCTGAAAGAATATAATTGAATATACTTTAAAATATTAATAGGGAATAATACATATACCTTTCTATAAAAGTTAGTTCTAATCCCCCCCAAAAATCACTGCTTGTCCATGTTTTATATGTGAAAAGTGCCTTCCACAATCTAAATAATCCCAATCTTCAAAGATCAAATTTATTTTTTTCTAATTATAACCTATATATATTGAAAGTTTCTGAATATTTTATTTCTTCATCTATATGCTCAATATTTATTGAGCATCTATGATATACCAAGTGTTATGCTAACTGCCATAGAATACATATGAAGATTTCATAATTTCTAGCAAGAAAGCCAGACATGTAAATAAAGAATTTTAATACCATAGGATAAATAAAATATAATAGAAATATAAACAAAGCACTGTCAGGTCGGAGACAGAAGCAATGAACAATGTCTAGGAGAATGTCAAGTGGCTTCTTCAGTATTACTCTTGCCCAATCACTACAAGCAAAGGAGAAAATTCTATTTAAAGTACCATATTAATTTTGATTTTTTTTCCTTACATCTGTAGCTATCAGTTACCTCCATGTATATATTATGCTTGTGTGTGTAAATATATGCAAAAAGAGACTTAAAATTTT
This sequence comes from Avahi laniger, assembly GCA_963575035.1. Taxonomy (NCBI): domain Eukaryota; kingdom Metazoa; phylum Chordata; class Mammalia; order Primates; family Indriidae; genus Avahi; species Avahi laniger. The sequence continues at coordinate 109,717 of CAUYSK010006175.1, forward strand.
TCCTAAATTGACAAAGATATACAGTCAAACTTTTAATAATTACATATTTGAACGGAGAAATGGCATGATAATATGTAACACATTACTTCAGAATTAGTTTTGTAGACAGACTTTCCAATTTTGTCTAAACTAGCTTTTCTTAGTTACTTATAGTATTTTCAGTTTAGAGCACTAGAGAGAAAATAACTCTCATCAGTTTAATTAGACAGCTCTGCACCTTCAGAGGAAAATGCTATTTTACTACAATTACCAGTTGGGAAATTTTTACCTTTTCCAGGTGAAACCAATATATTTCAATGCTTCTTCAGCTAAACAATCAAGAACATAGCATACATGCTCTCCATAACCTGACTTTAATTTTGAAGGAGGAAAATCTGCATTTCTCCCCTAAAAAACAAAAAGATAGACAGGGTATTATTTGTTAGTTATGTTCCAAATGTCAAAATATTATAAGCAAAGAACGGCTGAGTAGATGTATCACTTTTCTATCTTTCAAATGATTTAAAATAACTGTAATTATACTGCTACTTAGAAATCCATCTCTTAAGTCTTTCTAATCAATTGATATATAAAACAACTAAAAGAAAATAAATGTTTCATTGTTAAAGTTACCAAATTAAAAGGCAAGAACATAATAGCAGCAGGACAAATTATTGATCTTGTTAGGGTGAAAAAAATCAGTAAAACTACTAGTTTCGTTAAACAACTATGGGAAGGACAAAGTGATTCACTTGTCAAAAATTAATAACATGTGCCAAAAATGTCTTACTGCCTGTCCCCGGGAAAAGTCAGAAATGAAAAGTACAACTGCTATCATGGACCATTAAATCAAAGTTCCCTTTCAACATACAAAGTGTTTTGAATTCATAGTTTTATCATTTTTTAGAAGGAGAACTAACCATCCATAAATTTATCTCTGAGACATACCAAGATTAAGAAAAATATTACTTTGGGCTAAAAGAGTATGCACTGAACATTTTCAGAAGTGACATTAATGTTATAATATCAACCATTCTGAGACGGTTTTACCTGAAAATAGATTCAGATATACTTTTGTATATTTTCATGGAGGAGTCATCTAAAAGCTAGCATTTGTCATTAAATTACTAATATTATTATAAAATTCATAACTTGAGAACATGCAGAAAAAAGAGAGTTGTTTACACTTACAAATGACCGAAGCTCAGATAAAACGTTAGATATTGTTGCATTAGGGTCATCATATTCTTGAGGCTGCTCAAAGGGACGTCCTGCTTTGTTAATCAACCAAGCAGCAAGAGTACAAAACATGTAGAACTGTTCACCAGGGTTAGTAGGCAATGCAAAATAGTGTCTGTTTTAAAACAAGGAGGAATAGGGGAATGTGAAATAAAAGTCTATACCAATTAATGGGGCCAAGTTCAAAATTGCCGCAGAAACTTTCCCCCCTCCAAATGGCCTTCAAATCAAAAGACTTTGATAATTCACCCTTTGAGGTTTCCAGTAATCCACAGCACTCACATTAAAGTTTTTAATCAGCAGGATTAGGGCAATTACTACTGAACACAGAATATTACATCAAAGACCTTACACCCAAGAAAACAAGTGCATGTTAGAAAACAACATGGAATTTTTGGTAAAATCATGTAAGTGTTGAGAATAATTAATCAGTACCTTACTAACAAAAATGGTAATTTGGAATTAAGAGAATTTTAGAGTTAAAAAAAGAATAATCATTCACTATGCATTTACTATTTCTAACCTATCAGCTATGCTAGACAGCTGTTTTCATCTTGGCTGCATATTCAAATCACCTTAGGAGCTCATAAATATACTGCTACTTGACCAAACATTGCTTTTTCCCTCATCAGTGGATTAAATTAAAACAGTCTTTGAGGATCAGTATGATTTATACCTAAACATGATAGGAATAAAACTTGCTAGCAATAACATTCAAGTCAGTTTGATCAAAGATCTTATTTTGCTTTTTAATGTATAGCTATCACTATTACGTTTACAATGTATTTACAGCTCTTATAACTACTGTCATAAGAATCAGTGGTCTACTGCGTCATGTTTCCCAAACTTTTTCCTATAGGATATGTGTAAATATTCTGGAAGATAACAGAAAGATGGGAAGAAAAAAAAAAGGCCATGAAGTCCTTCCAGGTATATACTCACAACCCTTTCAAAGCACCCATCCACCCAAAACTCATCTTTTCCTTATTAGTTGATAACTCCTAGAGGACAAAGAAATGAATACTGATGGATATGGTAGACCTAGGACAGTGGTTCTCAAACATTAGCATGCATCAGAATCACCTGGAACAGTGGCTCCCAATCTTTTTGGCACCAGGGACTGGTTTCATAGAAGACAAATTTTCCACGGGATGGGGCGGCAGGTGTCGGGGGGATGGTTTCAGGATGATTTAAGTGCATTACATTTATTTTGCACTTTATTTCTATTATTATTACATTGTAATATATAATGAAATAATTATACAACTCACCCATAATGCAGAATCTAATGCCACAGCTGAGGTGGAGGTGACAGGAGGTGGAGTTCAGGCAGTGATGCCAGCGATGGGAAGCAGCTGTAAATAAAGAGCTCGCTGCTCACCTCCTGTTGTGCAGCCCAGTTCCTAACAGGCCACACATAGGTACCAGTCTGCAGCTCAGAGTTTGGGGACTGCAAACCTGGAAGACTTCTTAAACCCAGACAGCCAGGCCTCACTCCTAGAATTTCTGAAAAAGTACACCTGGGAAGGGGTCTGAGGAATTTCATTTCTAGTAAGTTCCCAGGTGATGCTGATACTGCTGGTCCATGATCATACTTTGAGAACCACTGGACTAGTACATCTCCACACAAGTACCCTGCTGAACTCCTGAAGAAATAGTACACAGATGATATCAACAGAAGCTCAAGGTCACTTTCTTTTGGTTTGAAAAATATACTTGGAAAAAAATTGCATTTTTATTAACATAGGAAATGTTGGTTGTCTATATTATCCTGATAAATTCATTTTAAGTAATAATCCAAGTCCTACTATTTCTATCATGGATCAAGCAACACTACTTTTTCCTCTGCCTGTTCTCCTATTATGGACTAATTTAGTATTATGGATAGTTTACATAAAGCCTACATATCTTTCAAGTTACTGGAAGAGAGCAGATAAATGAGATCAAAATTGTCAAGGGAAGTTACTTGAGCTTGGCTGTAGACAATAAAAGATATAGACTCTAATATTAATTGCCTGGCATAATAAATAAATAAATGTAAGTATTAAAGTGAAGAAAAAGCTACAAGACTTATTTATCTGGCTATAGCTGAGCTACAGGAATTAGAGGAAGTGCTGGCTGTCGATTACCCTCAACAGCTAATGTCACTGACTTCAGGATATTTTGGACTTTTCCCCATCACAAGGGCATACATAACTTTAGGTTCTATGATAAGGGGGCATTTCCAATAATTGTCATTTCATTTGTCTTTTCCACTTCCCAGTTTCAGAGAGTACTTGTTACTGCAAAGGCAAAAATCTTTTAAATCACAGCAAGTAGTCCGCAAGTTTACTAACTGCATATAAAGTGCTCCGCAGCAAGGTCCTACGTACCCATGGTTGTAAGTTGTAGGGACAGGATCTCAAAAAGAAAACCACAAACTAGAAACAGATTTAAATAATGGCATTCATCTCTGAAGATGAGATTACGGGCGATTTTAGTATTTTTGTACACATTTTCTTGTGTTTTCCTGAGTTTTCTACAATGAGTATTTTTATTACCTTTACAATCAGAAAATACATAGTTTGTGTTTGCTAGCAGTGCATGTGTGTTTTAAAAAATGAGCAAGCTGTCTTCCAGTCCTTTCTGCCATTCCAAAACTTGTTTACTCTCTTTACAAACATACCCAGTCTGAGCCCTGTGAGCTCCTCTGTCGCCAAGTTTGGGGTGTCCTTCTCTGGCTAGGCAGTCAGAAGCCAGGACTTGCTAACCCGCGCTCGGCGCTCCCAGCAGGACCAAAGAAGGCCTCTTCCCAAAGCACGAGAGCACCCACCTGGACGGGGGTTTCAGGTTGTTCTTCCGGAGGAGTTCCTCCTCGTAGCGGAGCAGCTTCAGCTTCTCCACCAAGTCTTCCATCACCACGAACATGTGGTAGGCCGCGCCCGGCCCCCGCTCCACGATCACCTCTCCGGCCCCTTCGCCACGGGACCTAGGCACCCCATCCTCCAAACCTGACGGCGAGACCACAGCCGCGGCGGCAGCCATAGCAGGACACACAGAAACCGCCCGGCTGGGGTCGGGCCCACAGACCTCCGCGGCCTAGGCCGTCTGCGCTGCAGCAGCCAGGACCTCCGCGACCCGTTACCAGGCGACCGCCAGACAACCCGTCACCAGGGAAACTAGACTCCGCCTCCTTCCCGCCCTCCAAGTTTCTTCCAAATTCCCTCCAACCGGGGCGGGTTTCCTCGATGACGTCACCGGGTCCGACCCTTCCCTCCCGCGCCTCTGCGAGGGTGTGGCCAGGAGACGTTCCCGCCCCTCTTGGAGGCGTGGCGTCCTTCACCCTGCTTCCCGCTCCGCCTCCTCCCGCTGCCGCTTAAAGGTGGAGGAGGGGCGGCTTGCGTTTCTGCTCTGCTTGCCTGGTGACTCGTACGTAGCTGGCACGAGCCCCGTCTTGGACTTGGTGGCTACAAAAGCAGCAGAGTGGGCATCTGGGTCAGATGGTAGCAGTGAAAAGATTAAAGGGAGATGAAGACGCTCAGGATATAAGGCTACACTAGCCCACCGATACCTTTTACAAAATTTTTATAGTTGTGATCTATGTCATAGGTTTTACTTTATCTCAGGAACTTTCCAACAAGGGATTTTTCTTTTTAAACTTACTCTTTCCCTCATTAGGCAATGCTGCATTTAGCAATATATTATAAGGCTTGAGGTACGCATTACAATACCCCGCTGTTACTCTAGTGCTAGGAAAGTGGTTGGGAAGGGGTGGGGAAGAAGACAGGATAAGCAAAACCAGGAATTGGGAAGGATTTGTTCTACTGCAAAAACATGAATACTAAGCTCATATCCTGCTGCTTAATGTTTCACTCCCATTACATGTAGTATAAAGTGTTCAGGTACCTCGTTAAATCCAACAAAATAAATACCTTGAGAAGAATTTCCCTGCCCTAAGTGTGGCTAAAGACAGGGCGGACAGGGTGTTACTACTTACTGTATTCTGCCTCTGTTGACCTAGAAAATTCAAGAAAGAGGACATAACTGACCACAGATGCAGCCCAGCTTTACAGTTTTTAAAAGGCTTGTGTATCAGGCAATTTTCCAACAGCTATAAAAAATGAGGTAAGTGGTAGATGCCTGGCAGTTTCCTTGACGAAGATAATTTAATGCAAGAGTTTGAACACGAGTTTGTGTTTATAGTGTGACTTTTAAGGGATCTCTGATTTCTTGTATCTGCCACTAAATAATACAGAAGAATCACATTTTTTGACATAATTGCAATTTGAGATGTACCTGTAATATCTTTGTGTTTGTTAGAAAAATGAGAAGAGCGCACTTTTCATTTTGATCAGTCTACAGCTAATTTGTTTCTGATACTAATAAAGGTATCAAAGCGAAAAATCAGAAAGACAAGTACCATTTTCTATTCAAAGAAGTACATAAAATTACTGATTTATGTAGAAAATAACCTAAAAGGGAAGCCCACTAAGAATTGCTTTTTAGATAAAAAGCAAACATGAATTGCTACTACAATTCATTAACCAGCTGCTTTTAATAAAAACGAATTTAAAAATTTGGTTTGACGCAGCCCCACTGTTGAATTGGTCTGGCCCTTTCTTTGTCTTCTTAGAACACTGGTTCTCCCCTTTATATCCACACCTCAGCCACCACATGTGTGGCCTGGGGGTATTGTGGTACGTGTGTATAACATTCAGAGTAGTAGTAAATAGATGAATGCCTTTTTAGGATTAAAAAAAAAAAAAAGAAAGCTCAAATATGTGTTTTGAGGTAGTTGGTTAACCAGCAAGTAACCTGTGGCTTTTAAAATGACTCTCAAGAAGCTCTCAGGCTTTAGAAGTAAAGTGGTTACACCCAGGGTGATAGATGTTCGTGCTGGTTTTGCTGCCTACATAGAATGTTCTGACATTTTCGGTAAGTTATATTAACACCTAATATGAAATAGTCAAACGTTGCATTTCTTTTCCAGGTATGATACTGACACAGTCTGGCTTGAAATCTGTATGAAGAATTATTCTTGCCCTTAATTGTGGAGAAGAACAAAAGAGATTAATATATAAGGTGTCCCCAGTAATTGCGGCACAAAGAGAATGAAGGAAAAGCCAAACTATTCAATATTGAAAGTTTTCCCACAGGGAAAAAGAATGAGAACACTGAAAGGTCATTTAGTTTTATAAGACCCATGGATTCTTTTTGCTGAATCCTTGTTTACCCATAATAGTTGGGAACACATCAAAAGGTCTTTTCCTTGATAGGAGTTTTCTTCATGTGTTCAAGAATGCACTCTCAAATCCTCTTCTAGCTGTCTCTGCCAATTGGAAGATTTGCAGAGCATACTTGTATTAGTTTTTTGCAGGACTAGCTCATTCATTGACTAAGGAGTTAGAGCTTGAAGAGGAGGGAGTATTGAAGTATGTTCATACTTCCTATAAAGAATCTTAAGAGAAGTTTATCCCTGGCTTTACTGTACTGACCACTATTAATAACAGGGCTTCTGACTGGCTTTTATTTCTTACAAACTATCTAAAGTAAAGTGATTGGAGGGAATTTTTAAGACCCTTAAGGTCTTTCTGTGAATATCTGAAAACTGAATAGCCTCCCAGTCAAAGATGATTTAAACTAAATTGCTTTCCTTGGTGCTTAGCAAGGCTGGGGGTGTAAAGGAGGTGGTGGGTTCAAGATGGAGAAAGGTTTTCCAGCTGTATCTCCCAATCTAGGAGCAAGTCCTCTGAAAAAACTGGGCAGGCTTAAAGAACAAAGCTGTGTTGTGTCATAAATGGCTTAGTGTCACTCATTCAGGGTGTTACAAACTTAGAAAACCACTAATGGAGTAAAACTTTCTTGAAACTACAGGAGAGGAAAATCTTTAATGCTACTCTCTTTGGTTCTGTGGCTGGGCCTGAGAATTAAACTGGCATAAGATATATTAATAGGGAAAAAACACACAAATTTTATTTAATATTTCTACATGCACATAGGAGCCTTCATAGGAAAAATGAAAGCCAAAGAAGCAGTTAGGACCGAGAGCTTATTTGCTTTTTTTTCTTTTAAACAAAGAACAATACATTGGTAGAGAAGTGTCAAGACAAAGGAAAAGTGGTTTAAGCTTTTAGGGGTAGTAAATTGTGGAAAATTGCCTAGGAAATATATGGGTAAAACTAATAGATAAGGATAATTTTAATAGTTTGGTTTGTACAGACCCATTTCAGCATCCATTTCCAGTCTCCAATCATAAAAATTTTATTCTTTTCTTGGTACGGGAATGGCATCTTTCTCATTGGAAATTTTATGACTTGCTTTTAGGTGGAAAGGGGAAGGTCAGAGAGCCCTTCATGCGTCTGCTGTATCTCAAGTGCCTTTCACCTCAAAATCATCAATATACAACAGTGGCATATTTTGGGATGGCATGTTCTAAACCCCATTCAACCTAATGAAAAGTGTCTGCCAAAAGTCTAGAAAGAAAAGGTCGTATTCATATGTGAAGCATTACGGGTGATGTCTTGGAAAGCACGGTGAAGACATCATTCTTCAAAACTGTACTAGAGATCAAAGCCAGTGCACTGAGACAAAAAATAGGAGTATTTCAGAAGAAGAAACTATTGCAAAACTATTGCAGGTGATATGATTAAGTAAAAAATTCAAGAGAATCTGTAGGCAAGCTATTCAGACAGCTCAGCAAATTTGGCATATATGAGATCCAAACTAAAGAAAAGTTACTGGAGATAGTTAAACAAAAATCTTAGTAATAAACAATATATAGCACCTAGGAATAAACCTGTCATTATATGTATGGAGAAATTGTTAAATTTCACTAAAGGTTTTGGAAAACTCCAAATATGAATACAATGTTCATGAGTGAGAAATATCAGTGTCTTTGCCCACTCTCTAAACTCAGTGTAGTTTCAACTAAAATTCCAAGAGGGTTGAGCCTGAAATTCATATGTAAGAGTAAATTTTAAAGGGTATGAGGAAGAAATCACAATATCAGATAGCAAGGTTCCTAATAAAACTATAATTTAATGATATCCCAAGAATAAATATAAAATAACCTGAAGCAGACAAGCTTTTATTAATATATGGAAACTCAGTACACAACAGAGTTGGTATTATTAATACTAGCTAGTGGAAAATAAACTTCACAAAATGCTATTGAAACTGTGGGTTATCCATGTGGAAATAAAATTATATCCCTGATTTCCATCACATAAATATGAAATATTTATAATATTTTCAGAAGAAAACAATATCTTTAACCTCCAATGTAGGAAAGGATTTCTTAAAGGAAATAACAAATTTTAAAAGAGAAACTCATCAAAATTTAAGAGCCTAGATACAAAATAGGACTCCATATGAAGAAAGAAGATATTTGCTACCCGTATAATGTCAATGGATTAGTCTCCAGGGTACACAAATGTATCATTGCAAAGCTTCTCTGTCATTCTAGAGGATTTTACATGTGTTCTTCTAGGTCAGGGTTTCTTGGTCTAGGTATTATTGACATTTTAGTCTGGATAATACTTTGTTGTGGGGACAGGGGGCTATTTTGTGCATTATAAGATGCTTAATAGCATCCCTGGCCTCTACCCAGTAGATATCAGTAGTACCCAGCCCTAGTGGCCACAACCAAAAATGTCTTCAGACTTTGCCAAAAGGCCCATGGGGGCCAAATCACCCTAGTTGAGAACTACTGCTCTAAATGCATGGATTGAAATTGTAAATGCCTTTATAAGGACCAGGCATGTAGAGGTAAATGAGTGACTTGTGTGTAAGGGAACTATGGGTAACTGGAAAACTCACACACCAACTCAAAGAGGGGACATTTTTGTCAGGCAGTAATACAGCCTGACTTTGCCATGTGTTCTGATTTTTGCAATGATTTGAACCTGGGTTTGTGTGTTATCGTGAGATCCTGATGCTCTTGGGGGTGACTCTTCTGCACAGAAAATATTTCAGGGGCCACATTAGTTGTTAAAGATATTTGACTTATTGCCTTAAAGTTAAAAACTGAGAAACCTTTTTCTGGAATTTTTAGTTTAATAGTCAAAAATCTTATTCAATTTATCAATGTAGCAAAATTTTTATAGTCCAGCTTAAGTGGAGGTTTACAATTTAAATTCCTCTGGAGGTTTTAAATTGTTCATATACTTGTTATATTTGTTTTAATATTGTCTGAAAAACCATTTCAGTTACTGATAAAACTCCTAAACCCAAAGGTAAAAGCAATGAAAGGAAGAGAGGGGATTAAGTTCTGTTAAGTATTCTAACACTGTTTGTAAATATAGATTTCAATGTAAAACCCAAAGTCTTAAGTTACTCAATTATATGCTATAAACTGGAATCACAAGACAGTATATTTCTCTAATAGGCCAAATTTTCAACCATTAGATGCTTAAATAACAAATACACAAATTATTCTGTAATGTAATTATTACTACTATGGATTTGACTTTCACCATTATTGTACTTAATGTCACACCTTTTCAGGATTAAGATACAATCAACCTGGGAAACAATCATCATACCAGACTGAGACTGTGAAGTTTCCCATCCAATGTTCTAAGAGATTCTCAGGCCAAATGTAGAAGAGATTCTTGTCCAAAACACCAGTGGGAAACACTAAATCCTAATTTGCTATAACTAATTCCCTAACTTAGAAAGAGAACTGATTTTGTAACCCAATCCACTGGGTTTACTTCATTCTCCACTTCTTCTCTGCTAATGGAAATCTAACCCTGTTAAGATTATGGTAAACTGCTTCAGCTAACTTTGACTTTCAAGGTAGATTAATGCCATCCAGTTACACTGTACATATTTCAAGGTTTTGCTTGGCTCCATGGTCTCATTTTCTTGGGAGAGAAACAAAGTATATGTGTGAAGTGACTTTTGATTACTGCCCTGTGTAGATGATGAAGATGATTATTTAGAGTTTAAAGTAGGTGTTGGGGGTGGGCAGGGAATGATGTTCAAATTTGCAACTAAGTGTTCTGGCAATAATGTAGAGAAGGGACTGCAGGAAGGTGAAAACTGATTCAGAAGACAATTTGAATAGTTAGGTGAGAGATGGTCCTAAACTGGGATGGGTGGCCATTAGAATGGTGAAAGCATGACAGTTAACAGATTTTAGGAAGTAGATTCAACGGAACTTAGTAACTGGCACCATGAGATGTTTTCTGAGGCATGAATGGCACTATGAAGTTGCCCCACTTTGGGACAAGAAAGGTGGGCTTTTGTACCCCTGTCTCATTGGAAGCTATGAGCTTCTCCAGACATCTGTGGCTGAGGTGGTTCCTGTTGGCCAAGGGTAATTTTCTAGAAAAAGATGCAGCTGTGAATGCTGAACAGTCAGTACACATAGCAACTGGGGGAGCGGTACGTCAGCCTGGCAACAGAGGAATCTGGGCAGGCACCAGCAGCTTTTGTTATAATAGTTGACATTAAAATGAAGCTCTTCTGAATTTCTTTATACAGAATGTGTACTGAAGTAGTAAAGCTTAGATTTTAAAAAAAAAGTGGCTGCTAAAGGTATAAACCATATAAACTGTCAGAGAGAAAAATAGCGTATAAGTAACTCTCTACAAATATTGAAACATTCAGCCTAGTTTCACGATAAGAGTTCTATTCCATCATGTATGTTAGCAACACTTCGATTTGATATGTATGGGTACTAACAAGAAGGATCTGATCTGTGAGAATTTTTAAGGTTAAATAAAAATTGATTTATTCTTCAAAGGCTAGATTAAAAAGATTCAATTCATTTTACAGTCTGGGACAGCATTTTTCTCCTAAGGAAAAATTAAATTTAGGATGGAGAGTAGAGTTAACAATGAATGTCATAGGAGAAAGCTCTCTTAATGGGGCTCTCTAGAGCTTAATAAAAGCGAAGTCTGCTAGATGCTACTTCCTGTGGAATTATCATAACTTCATGGTACAACTCTGCATCTCAATGCACAGTATACCAGACTTTCTGTTGGCCTGTTTCACAAATGGTTATTGGCACCTTATTTTGAGGTTTTGAAAACTGTTGCCCAACCCATTACATGGTAATAAAATGTTAAATCTGAATGCCTTACTTTTATTTGTAGCTCCTTAGTGAAGATGAATTCCTACGTTGCACCTCTGTATTTTGCCTCATGAATAGAAAAAGTAATCCATTCTGCCTTTGCATCTAGTGAAATTTTATTGAGAGAATGTCTTTTTTTTTTTTTCCCCCCTTCTTTCTGAAGGTGAAACTGTGAAAGCCCAAACTAATAGACCCTGGGGATTAGGGTTTTGCTTTTCGACAGCCACAGAGAGTATTTTTGAACATTTTTTTGCGCAACAAACACTTGACTACATATAATGTGTGAGGCATTAGGCTTGAGCATGATAACACAGACTCATGGGCCTAGTATCTGTGCCCAAATAGGTCATGCTCTAATGCAGGGACATATATACTTGGCAACCGAAACATGATGTGATAGATAAGGAGAGTGTGTTTTGAAAGAATGCTTTCCAGA
>CAUYSK010006180.1:0-36003 GCA_963575035.1 Avahi laniger
AAATTAGCCGGGCATGGTGGCGCATGCCTGTAGTCCCAGCTACTCGGGAGGCTGAGGCAGAAGGATCACTTGAGCCCAGGGCTTTGAAGTTACTGTGAGCTAGAATGACACCACGGCACTCTAGCCCGGGCAACATGACGAGACTCTGTCTCAAAAAAAGAAAAAAACACATTTTTTCTGATTCTCAGTGTGTAGTCCAAGCCTTGGAAACTGTGACACTCACAGATGATGATGAATTATCTACCTTATTCTTGAAGTTACAAAGACCTATTCGTGATACACAATTTCCTCTTTTTATAACTCATATACGATCTCATACTAAATTACCTGGACCTTTGGTCGCAGGAAATGAAAAAATAGATCAATTGTTAATAGACACAGTAGAGGAGGCTACCGCCTATCATAAATTAACTCATATTAATACCAAAGGGTTGGCTCTCAAGTATAAACTTACTCAAAATCAGGCAAAACACATTGTATCACATTGCCCAAATTGTCAAATTATTAATCAGCCAAATTTGTCAGCAGGAGTCAATCCTTGAGGACTCTCTCCAAATGAATTATGGCAAATGGATGTGACTCATATTCGAGAATTTGGAAAATTGGGAATTGTACATGTTACAGTAGATACCTTTTCAGGCTATATCTGTGCTACACCATCTACTGGAGAAACAGTTAAACGTGTTATATCTCATATGTATAACTGTTTTGCCATTATGGGCATACCAAACTCTATTAAAACTGATAATGGGCCTGCATATTCTTCACATTCCTTTTCTATTTTTTGTTCTCAATGGAATATAAAACATATAACTGGTATTCCATATAATCCTCAAGGACAAGGAATCATCGAACGTACATATTTAACTCTCAAAAACATGTTATTAAAACAAAAGGGGGCAGGAGTATGGTTACCTAAAGATAGATTAAACCAAGCTCTATGTACTCTAAATTTTTTAAACATCAAAAAAGACGACAGTAGTACAGCAATAGAAAAACACTGGTCTAAGTAATTAAAAAATCTGTTGATTATCAACCTATATGGTGGAAAGATGACAGTAGAAATGTTTGGACAAAGGGATGGGATAAATCACGGGGCAGAGGCTATGCTGTGTCTTGACAGAAAATGAACAGGCGATATGGAAACCGAGCAGGCAGCTTAAACCTGGAATGGAAGATGCCGGAAATCTTGAGGGATGCAATCGAAGTGGAGCTGAAACGGATGGCCATGGCTCCCCAGAGGAAGCCACTCCGAATGTCTCGCAAGACACGGCAAGCCCCCGTGGCGACATGGGGTCACCTGAAGAGAACCTGTGAAAAGGCAGAGGAAACCTTAGCTCGCACCAACACTCCAAAAACGTCTGTAACCTTTTTTCTTGCTCTTATCTCTGTTTTGAACACGGCGGTAGGTGGCAGTACAAATCAATCATTTCATTACTGGGCATATGTACCCAATCCGCCTTTAAATAAAATCATTACCTGGGCGGATTCACCATTCCCTATTTTTGTCAATGACTCTAATTGGATGCCAGGACCATATGATTATAGGGGACCTGCCTTCCCTACAGAGGAGGGACTCCATATCGATCAATATAAAGTAGGTATGGAGAGGCCACCTATCTGTATAGGAAAAGGTCAACATTGCATGAAACCTCAAACACAAACCTGGCTGGTGTCTGTACTAAAACCTGAGGATAATATTCATGTACAGTTATTTTTGTTACAGGCCATTACTTTTGCCTTTACTACCAAATATCGGGACAATCCTCCAGATATACCATTTTGTAAAAAGCCAAAAGTATCTGATTCTAAAGACTGGGTACATTGGGAGGGTTGTAGAGGCTCTTTTGGCCGCATAGTTACAGGATCATCTTTTGGTCCTATAGTTGACTGGAGTCCTTATGGCCAGCCATTTTCTAGTAAAACATTTTCTTATCCGACTTGGAAAAAAAAGGAGAAAAAGACTTCTATCACCACAACAGATAATAGCACAGGAGGTGCTATTGGCTGGGTTGCGGATGGGTTGGCACCTCCTGTCCCCACATATGCCTAAAGGTCCCATTCATAATCAGATTTGGAAACTAATGGCTGCATTTCAGTCATTAACTACATGGACAAGTCCTTTTGGCAGAGGAAAAAATGATACAAAAAAATGAAACTTTAACTTAAATAATACCAGGTATATTCAAGCTTGTATAAAGTTACCATACTTAATTATGATTGGTGAAGCAGTATATGATGAATTCGAATTTTTGGTAACTTGTAATAATTGTCATTATTACACTTACATCAATAGATCAATACCATTTCGCCCTTATAAAGACTCTCTATATTCTAAAGGCTAGAAATGGAATTTGGTTGCCAGTAAAAATGAATAGGCCCTGGCAAGAAACCCCTGCAATGTATTTGCTGGATAAATTATTAAATCATATTCTAAAATGATCAAAAAGATTTATAGAAATCTTAATAGCATGAATTTTGGGAATAATTGCAGTGATTGCTACAGCAGCCATTTCTGGCATTGCTTTGCATCAGATAATACAAACTACAGAGTTTGCTCAAAAATGGTATCAGGATGCTAATCAATTACGGACTACCCAAAATCCGACTGACAATAAATTGGCTGCTGAAGTTGCAGATTTGCAACAGGCAGTTTCTCTAATAGGGGACCAGCTTGTTAATCTAAAAAAACAAATTAGACTGCGTTGTGATTGGAATACTTCTCAGTTTTGTGTTAACTCCACATCTGTACAATGAAACATAGTTTCAAAACAAACTAAAAAACGTTTATTGAATCAAGGAAATTTGTCAAGTGAAATTGGAAATTAACAACAAGAAATCATTAATGCTTTCAGTCAAAAACTTAACCTGCTATCAGAATCTGAAGTGATGGATGGCATCACTTCTGGGTTAAATCATTTAAATCCCTTTCCACATTTACCTATTATTGGAGGCTCGGCAATAGGGCTTGTAATGTTCATATTAATTGTTGTAATTTATTTGATCATAGTGTGGAAGCAGCTAGGAAGACAACAAGGAGACCAAGACATAAGGGTAGCAGTGATGGCAGTGCAGCTTCATGAACTTGTAGCAAAGAAAAAAGGGGAGATGATGGGATTATGACCACTGGGACTCAGGGATGCTGTGTCTGAGGCTGTGAGAGGAGAGGAGGTGAAGGAATTGCCTGAGCAGAAGCCTGAAATAAGGGCAGATGTTAACTGCCTAGTTGGGGGACATATGTCAGTGATCTGGGAGTACAGCAAAGCATGCTCCCACCTCAGAGCCTGAGGGGTTTCATGCCTGAAAAGCCACGGGTGGCCTGACATGAAAACTTCTCATGGCTATGGAAGTAGATTGCCATATGTCAGCCCGGGAGAAGGGTCTCAGGGCTTCCATTGTTTGAACTCTGGGCCAAGTTCCTTCTCTCCCTTTCTCTCAACAATGCCTCAGTTAATGTAAAACCAATCTCCCAGTGGAAATCATGTAGTTTCTTTGTTCATCAAGCAAATGGATCACAGCTACTGAAGTCAGAGATTGATATCCATGTACATAGCTTGAGCTTGGGATAAAATGAGTTAGTTCACCTTGATCAAAAAGATCGTATCTACTGAAGAATTACGTGTTTTTCACTTCTAGAAAGGAGAAGGAAATTAGTTAGGACACCTTGTGATTTTTGGGGTAGCCCTGAGACCTTTGATCATTGTATCCCAAGATTTTTTTTACATGAGATCATTGTATTTTGCAGCATGGCAAAGAGAATAAAAAGCAAGTGCTGAGTTTCAGTCAGTGCCACCTTGGCCCCAGAGTGCTGGTGGTCCCCTGGTTTCCCCACTCTCTTAAATATTATTTCTGTTTCTGTGTCATTGTTTCATTCATTTCTTGCAACACATTCTGCCAGGGACCCTATCTTTATTGGGGACATTGCAAACCTTCGATACTTGGCCACCAGTCCCATCTTGCTTAGGGACACGGAGCTGGGTTTCTTGTGGATCACAGGCACCCTCCTTCCTCACATAAAACTGGCAAAGACCTCTGGTCCTTAGGAAATGGCATGGGCACAAGTGTGGACAGGGGAACTTCAGCATCCTTCTCCCATGAGGTAGCCATTTATCTGACTGTCCTACTTGCACATACCTGTGCCTGTGCCTCTGTGTGTACGTGTACACGTGTGTATGTGCATGTGCATACGTGTGCAGGGGTAAATGCCAGAGTTCCCAGAGCTCCTGCATGTGGATCCAGCTCAAGCATTTAGTTTTGAAATTGTAAAAGAATGGTGAGTGAGACTGGCTTACTCAGCCGCAACATTCTGTTGAATCATGGATCTCACTTTTATTTTCATGTATGTGTGCAAGGGCCTGATTGTGTATGTGTGAGTGCACTCTTGCGTGCAAGAGGAGCAAGCTCAGGACAAAGTCCCGAGGCCTGCATGGAGGGACGCAGACTGGAGTCCGAATCCATGAGGACTTGCCCGACGGGCGCCTCTCACGCCACAAGCATGACCTGAGTCAGAACTTGCACCCAGTACGTGAACGAGCTTCTAAAGTGGTTGGTGGCTTAACCTGCAAGAAGCCAGATGTCCAGGAGTGTGCTGTCCCCGTGGCCCTTTAGAAGCTTGTGCACTATTCTACCAGTTTTGCAGTTGCTACAAACATTCAGAGATCTTATGGGAATTGTTTTCCAAACGGGGGTGCATTGTTAGATTCTTCTGTGGGCACCTTGAAGGAGGATTAATCAGGTGAGAAATACCTGAGTCACCTTGCGTCTGTTTGTGTGCATAGAGGAGGTATAGGAAACAGATGATGTTTCCTTTCTGTTTTTCGTTTGTCCCATGGGTTTTATTTAGTCAGCGGTGTGGACAAAGTCCCTGGGCGTACAGCACCCAGAGCAGGAGGGCGGGATACAGAGCTCAGCCTGGGAGCTGCGGCCTATTGCTGGGGGTGAAACGGACACAGACCCCAGGGGCCGAGTGCGCAGAGCACACATACTTTCTCCGCAGGGCCCGTCCAGTCAGAGTCCTGGTGGGTGACACTTGACTTCTGGTGGCTTCAACACTCCGCCTCAGCTGGGTGTTTCTGATGTTTGCCTGGGGACATTATCATGTGTGTGCCTTGACTTGCCAGGTGAGATGCACTCACACACGTGTGGCTTCCCTGCTTGGCTCAGCTTCCCCAGGGCTGGAAGAAATCCCTTGCTTCTCAGGTCCTTTCATCTGAGTCTCCTTCTGGCTTGCCTGTGGCTGCTATGACCAGCCTTTATCCATGCTTGATGGTGGGCTTCCTGGAGGTGGGGGTGATAGTGTGCCAGGGTGAATTTGCCAGTCCTCGGCCAGTGGCAAAGCCCTTCCCTGACTATCCCCCGGGGTGAGCAGTGCTGGGCTGTGTCTGCCTCAGATCTGTAACCCGCTCCCATTGTTGGCTCATAGGTGCCCCTCCCGGGACCCCGCCCCTCAGCTTCTCCCTGTCCTCACACTCACCTTCCTGTCTCTCCTGGAGGGGAGGAGTCGCTCTGACCTGCTGCCTCATCCCAGCACCTGCTACATTTGTGGGTGCTCAGCAGGTGGTCTCCAAGCTAATGAGTGACCCAGCCAAGTTCTCTAAGTCTTGGGGCTGTGGTCCTCTGAGCAAGGGTGGGACATCCTGGGACAGAATTTCACTGCCCATGGGGTCATGGAGCTGGTAGGGAAAGCCTTGGCCTTGTGGGGGCCCTGACTCAAAACCATGACCTCTGGCCCTTGGCCAGCTGGGAACCAGGAGGAAGAATGGCTGCCGCTGTGCACTGTGGCAGCTCTTGGAAGTCTTTTGGTGACTCGGGACCCCTCCCAGCTGTACCACCTGCAGTGCCGAGAGCAGAAAGACCCGTCACAGGTGAAGGCTTGCCCCGCCCCTGTGGCCCTCCCACTCTGAGCCTAGCCCCTCCCTGCCCAGGTCTCAACTGGTTTTAGAGCATCACGGGGTTCAGACCCAGATGCTGGCTCGAGCCCTCACTCTGGCGGGTATGTGCTGGTGGCCTTGGAGACATCCCTGAACTCCTCTGGGCTGGTGTCTTGGCCCATAAATGAGATGGCAGTGGTATCGGTTCCCTAGGTAGTGGGCTCTCCTTGCAGTTGTCGCACGGCAGGTGCCTCATACGGGTGGTCGAATTCAGCTGAGTGAGAGAAGGTGGGAAGGCATTGGCGACGGTGGTGGTAAGCTGCCATTCATGGAGCACTTCCTGCGTACTGGTAACCTCCCGCTGGCATAGCAACTCCAGCGGTTGGCACTGTCATCCCATTTTATGGAAGAGGAGCTGGGGGCTCCAACAGCTTGCACGGAGCCACTCAGGTGGTGAGCACCAGGGCTGTGGTGTGTACTACGGTCTGAGGTTCTGGAAACTTCCTGCCCTCTAGGGCATGAGTGTGCATGCATGAACGCCATCACCGTCACCGTTGCTCAATCACCTGCTGGTGGAGCTGGCACCCTCTGTCACGGTGAACACCCACGAGGGTGTCCTAAGCGAGTGTCTGCCCTACACGAGGCTGCAGCCGACGCATCGTGTACTCCCTGCTCCGCCAGCAGTTGTGCCCAGTCCTGGCCACCACAGCAAACGGCTGCTGAAGAGACACCCGTACCCGGTCTCCCCCAACAACAGCTCTCTGGTCACGGAGGATGACTTCTGCTTGCAGCAGACATGCTGAGGGCCCTTCTGAGGAGCCGAGTGGATGGGGCACAGCCCCTGCCACAGAAACACCACTTTGTAGCCCCCAAAAACCTGCCGCTTGGTTTGGGCAGAGGTTGAGGTGCAGGGAGGAGGACTGTGGTGGGTGTCAGGGTGGGTGGCAGCAGAGGTGAGGAAAGCCACAGGCTGTGGATGGTTTTGGCTCTGGGCTTGGCCACCTGGCTGCTGGGTGGCCTCAGGACAGTGGCTTTTCCTCTCTGCACCCCAGGTTCCTTACCCTCTTGTTGGAGTTGTGATGCTCCAGGATGGGGAGGGAAGCACCCACATAGCACGGGATGCACGTGGGCGTCCTGTGAGTGACAGCTGTCTTTATGGGTAAGGTGGCCACGCCTGCGCAAGGTCTGCCGGGCAGCCAGCTTGACGCCTGTGGTTGCAGCCTAGTTATTAACTTTGTCCTTTGTTTTGAAAGATCAATTCCATGGCGAGTCTGGTTGGGGGCTCCCAGAGCTCACATCTGACAGTCTGTGGTCAGGGCAGGTGGGGGTGGGCATCTCCGGGATGTGCCTGGCTCTGAGAACCCAGGAGGCCCAGCCCCTGAACTCCACTTCTGCCCACCGTGGCTGGCGTGGCAGAGCTCATGTGGGGCCTGCATCCCAGCTTCCTTTCCGTGGTTTGCTGAGGGATCAGCACCTCGATGGGGAGGATGGGGGGACTGTCCATGTGCTCAGAGCCTTTCCTGGTGCAGGGGCTATCAGAGCAGACGGGCAGTTTCCTTCCCTAGAGGCCACTGCTGGGCCTCTGATCCTGGTCATGCCGTGTCCAGAGACTGAAGCAGCAGACAGCCCAGGTGTCCAGGGAGGCATGGCCCAGGAGGCTCAGGGGCCTCACCACCCAGCTGCAGCCCCTCTGCTCAGCTCTGGAGGAACCGGGAGAAGCTGGGACTTCCCTGAGTGGCAGTGGGCACCTTCCTCAGCCTGGCGATCACTCACAGTTGAAGCCCCTGAATGTTCCCGCGGGACAGCTGCAGGAATTCAGTGCAAATCTGTCGTACTCCACAGCTCAAGGGAAGAACGGTGCCAGTGCACACACAGGCCCTTGGTGGAGAGGGGGGCATGTGAATGAGCGAGCGAATGAATGAATGAGTGGGCACAACTCTCTCCTCAGCCTCTGTCACTGCTGTTTTCTTTACTCTTCAGTCCCCAGGGCCATTCCCTGCAGAACCGGGGTGGGCTGCAGGCTCTCAGGCCCCCACCACGTGGGAGGATGGGAAGATGGTGACAGGGTTTCACCCCGGGGATCTCAGAGGCACCAGGGCCTGCATCCTGGCACCTCACATCAAGATCAGCCGTGCAGGGAGAGCGTGGACCTCAAATCCTTTCCTCCAGAGGCCGAACTCTCCAAGGACATTAGACACACAGCAGTTGTCTGCTTGTGGCCTGTCTGCATTCATCATAGTTTATACTCTGGTGGGGCTAGTTTGACAAATTCTTTTCCAAATAACTGGGTATTGTTTGGCCGATTTGCCAATGCCTCCCCCAAAAGGAGATACTTAAAAGTGTTTGTAAATCATAAAGTGCAATTCAAATTAAAAATTATTCTTAGGAATAATAATAACTATAGGGATATGGTCAGGAAGCAGTTAAAAATGTTAAAACACACAAACAAGCCTAGCCAGTTCAATGCAACTCACTCGGGGTCCCTGCACTGACATCTGCACTCCCAGCCGCTCAGGACAGCAGGTAAAGGAGCCTAAAGATGGTCGGGGCCAATCCCTCCAGCAGGGAACACAGCTGAGCTGGACCCCGGGGTCCAGAGGCACTGTCCCGGGGTTCAGGGCATGTGCACACAGATCGGCACACTGGCTGCACTGGCTTGCAGGGCTGTAAGGAGCAGTCAGTGGGCAAATGTCCAGTTCCTTCCCCAGGGAGGGAGAGAGGGGCTCGGGGAACATGGTAAGCAGGAGCCGCGGAGGTGTCTTCTCCTTACCTAGGGGCGGAGGCTCTGGTCTCCCTGTTCCCAGGCCCCTGGAGATCTCTGTCCAGAAGGCTCTGTGGTGCAGGGAGGTGGGGGCATGGCGGAAGGGGCCCTCCTGCTCCCCCAGGTGCGGAGGAGGAGCGTGAGCCTGCCTCCCCAAGCCACAACCTTGCCTTGGTTCCTGTCTAGGGAAGGGGCAGGGAGAAGGGCCTTTAAGCCACCACCTCAGACCCCTGACATGTCCCTGCTGGCTGTGCTGGTGACGTCCTCCAGTGGACAGCCACCAGCTCACAGGTAGGGAGTAGTCCAAGGCTTCCCAGGTACCTAGCAGTGGTGTCTAAACGGCCCCTCCCTGTGCACCCACACCCACCACAAGCCTCAAGGGTCTGGAGGAGGACCCTCATCTGGGGATGCCCATAGCGGTGAGGCCCCCGCCTCCACTCCAGACCTGCTGTCCTGGGATCAGAGTTTTGGGCAGGAGCAGCGGCCGGCCAGCGGCGCTCTGGAGGGGCTGAGCTGGGGAGGGGCGGCCGCGTTTATCTGCCTCCGCTAAGCTCAGCTCGGGTTTCTGGCGCTGCCCCTGTAACCCGACTCCCGCGCCCCCCCTGCGCTGGGGGCGGGAGCAGACGAGCAGCGCCCAGGCCTCCGCCGGAGTGCCACATCACTGCGCCCGCGCCCACCATGCCGGCCCAGGCGCTGCTGCTGCTGCTGCTGCTGGCTGCCCTGGCCGCCGCCACCCGGGGGTGCGCGCTCGCCCGGGACCCCGCCGGTAAGGCCGCCCATCCTGCCGGGACCTTCCTCCCGCTGGTCACGCGCCCACGCCAGCGAGAACGTCCCCAAAGCGGGCGCCATGTGACCTGGGACCATGGGTGGCATCTGGACCGGTACCCCAGGACTGAGTGCAGCGGGCAGCAGAGGGACCCTGGGCTGGGCCAGAGGCGAGGTCCTTCAGGGTCAGGGTAGAGCAGCAGGGGCACCCCAGGTCCTTCCAGGACTCCTGACCCCTCCCTCCAGCCAGGGGCTGTGATGTGGACCATGGGGTCCCCGAAAGCACCCAGGGGGCTGAGAGGGGTGTGGATGCTCCTGGAGGGGTCAGGGCAGGGAGAGAGGGCGTCCCAGGAACGCTGGGGGTGGGGGTGCCTGTGTATGTGACCTGCCTGAGGGGTCCTCTGGCTGTGGGATGGGGGCAGGTGGGCAGAGGCACACTCCCTACGGGAGCAGCCAGAGGTGTGGGGGTGCATCCACCAGCCTTTCTCCGGGCTGGTCCTGGGAGCAGCCTTCTGTGCTCCCAGAGGGCAGTCCTCTTGGGCTCAAGGTCCAGCTGTTGGGTTCAGAACCTCTCGAGTGCTGGGTCTGTGGACACCTGAGACTTGCCTGGACAGGCAGGGTGGATGTGCCGGGAGCACCCTCTTCTCTGGTGCCAAGGTGTATCTTTTCTCTCTTCTTTCTCAGCAGGACTTTCCCGTCCTCCTTGGGCCTCCTCCTGCCTCTGCCCCCTCCCCTTGTTCTGCCCAGGCCAGGCAGGGTGTGTGTGTGGGATGCTGCTAGAACATGCACAGTGTCATGAATGGACCCCCGCCACCCCGCCAAAACCCCTGAGATCCCTGAACGTGTCTAAAATTATGGGCTTGTCAGAGACCTCAGCCCCCTCCTCCAGGAAGCCTTCCTTGACATGCCTTTTTCCCAGGGAGGAGTGCAGCCCCCTCCTCTGGACGTGGGCATTCCTGGCCGCCCCTTCCTCACCAGGAGGATGGGCAGGGTGATCTCTGTCTCTGGCTGGCGCTGAGCCCGCGTGTCATCAGTGTTTCCAGAATAAATCTCTCCTTGCAGACGAGCATGGAAGTCAAGTGCCTCTCCAGAGCCAGGCCAAAGTGAGCAGAGCCAGGCTCCTTATCCAAGGGCTGCCACGCCCCTGTCACTTGTCAGAGTTCAGAACAGGCCTGGGCATTTCTGTCCCCTCTGCCTCATCCCATCTTCACAGGGGCTGAGGTGACTTTCGTGCTGCTAGAGTCTGGGTTCTGGGTTCAAATCCTGTCTTGTCTACTGTGCTGTGTGACCATGGGCAGATGAACTGACCTCTCTGACCTCGTCCAGGTTTCTCATGAGCTAGAGAAGGCCCTGATCAGGAGGAACAGCCTCTTGTCAGTTTAAGAGGAGGGAGGGATTCAGTGCAACCTCCAACCAAGGTTGAAGAAATGCTGCCACCTGGTGGTTACGAGGCACCAAACGACTAAAAAGCAGGTTTCAGACCAGCGCCATCCCCAGAAATACCACTCCAGCCACACACGTAATTGTACGTTTTCTAGTAGCCACATAAAAGAGGTAATAAGAAACAGGTGAAATTAATTTTAATAACAAATTTTATTTAATGCAACATATCCAAAATATTATTTCTATATTTTGTCATTAATACAAACATTACTAATGAAACATTTTACATTCTTGTTTTAGTACTAAATCTGGAATGTGGCGTTTTGCACAGATCCACACATTGGTGTGGACTTGCTGCATTTTGAGCACTCAGTTGCCACATGGGTCGGTGGCCACCACATGGGCCAGTGTGGGCTGAGTCCCTTCTAGATGTGCAGTCTTCCACCCTCTGTGTTTCAACAGAGAGGGGAGATCGCGTGTCTGGGTCTCGATGTGTCCTGTGAGTGGGGGTGAGCGGCTGCACTGATGATGGACAGGCCATCTGTGGTGGCCCTGGCTTCCGCACTCTGTGGCTGAAAGAGCAGGTGGGGGCTGGGATGGGCAGAGAGTGGGCTTTGGGTCGGCTGGTCTGTCCCTTTTGTGGGTGAAAGTCAGAGGCCCAGAGAGGCCAAGCCAGCTGGGTAAGGCCCAGCCTCATTCCAGAACTGACTGTGTGGTCTCGGGGCAGTTGCACAGCCACTCTGGCCCCGCCTCCATCCCATCCTGACTGCTGTGGCCAGAGCAGCACACGTGGGCCTCCTTGTCACGGACTGAGCTGTGTCCCTGAGAGAAGCTATGTTGAAGCCATAACCCCAAGTGCCTGAGAGTGTGACCTTACTTGGAAATAGGGCCAGTGCAGAGGAAGTCTGTTGACGATGGAGTCTTACTGGGTTAGGTGGGCCCTCGGTCCAATGACCAATATCCTTAGAAGAGGGAATCAGGACATGGGCGGATAGACAGGGAAGAAGGACATGTGACTGCGGAGGCAGAGACGAGGGGCGCGGCCACGAGCCAAGGAACGACTGGGGCTGCCTGAGCTGGAAGAGGCAGGAAGGAGCCTCCCTAGAGCTCTCAGGGGAGCACAGCCCCGAGACACCTGGATTGGAGAGCTCTGGCCTCCAACTGCGAGGGAGTGAATTTCTGTTGCCTTAACCCACCCACTTGTGGTCCTTTGTGACCACGTTAGTTTGCAGCCCTGGCAAACTGACCCACCCCCTCTCTTCCTTACGCATGTGGCCAACCCGGAAGCAGCGATGACCCAGTCGGCAGTGCCGGCCCCTTGCCACCTCCATCAACCCCTGATTGAGCAGCCCGGCCTGGTGGGAGGGTCGCAGAACAGCCCTCCTGCTCGCTGCACACCACAGCCGCAGTCTGCCCACTGCACACCAGGCGCTGCTCTCCCATTACCTTGTCGGATCCTTTAGCTTCCCAGGGGGGAAGCATGACTATTATCCCCAGTTCACAGATGAGGAAACTGAGGCACAACATGTTCAATCTCTGAACCCCAGTTTCCTCACCGTAAGTAAATTAGGGAGACTTGAAGCTACAGGAGCCAGGAGGTATCTGCTTGTCCAGCCCCTGCCTGGTGGTCCAGGTGCTCATGGACCGGGGCACTTGGTGGCCTTGGAGGAGCTGGCACAGGGAGGGAAACCTCACCTCGCGCTTCCCCGAGGCCAGCAGAGGCGCAGGGTCAGGTGAGAGTTAGTCCTTCTGCCCATTGACATCTGTCAAGAATCTGAACGAGTCCCCAGGTTTCCCCACACTCTGTGCCAGGCACGCAGCTGTCACGCCATCAGAGCCCTGGGACACGTGGACAGCGAGGCAGTGCGGGGCACTCGGTTAAGGTTGTCCACGTGGTGAGCCTTGGCCGCAGAGCTGACTCAGGGTGAGACAGTGAATCCTGGGACCGGCACAAGCCCTGCAAACGGCCCGCTTTGGATGCAGAGGCTCCCCCAGGGTGCTGCCTCTAGCTGCACAGACGGGCAGAGAACGGTGCAGGATCCTGGGCCGGTTTCTTCCTTTCCTTTTTCCCCTAAAGTTCAAGATGTCGTGGCTCCTTCATTCCACAGAGTGCTGGGAGCACGCGTCTGGGAACACTCAGGACTGTGATGGCCTGTGAGTCCCGCGGGGTGTCTGTGAGGGTGCCCTGCCTGTCCCATGCCCGCAGGTCCAAGGACGAGTGGTCATGCTGTGTGGGGGACTCAAGCTGCCCCGTTGCTGACTCGCACCCCACCTGTGCTGTGGGCGTCTGTGGGCACGGGTGGGGGTGCACTCAGCCTCTGTCGGGTCAGGGCTGCTGAACCACTGCCCAGACACTCCAGGAAAATGACACTCTTGCCCATTGCTTTCCCCAAGTGGCACCAGCCTGTTAGAACAACAAGAACTCCTTCCGCTCGTTGTCCCGGGTTGTTATAAAACAGGAACAGCAATGATACGCGCTGTTGTTTATGGAACATCTCCCCATGCCAGATCCCGTGCTGGGCACTGGGTGCAGCCGTCCCGTAGAAGCTTCGCAATATCCCCACAGAGGGATCATAATGAGCCCCATGTACAGTGGGGGGATGAGCCACAAAAGAGCCCCTCGTCTAGGTCTCCTTCCTGTGACGGGTGGGGTTGAAGCCCAGAACTTCCCAGGTCTGGTGCTGGGCATCCTCCCTGCCCCCACTGCCCGCGAGGCACACGGTCAGTGTTCTTCAACCACGTGGTTTGGACAAGGAGGGACGATGGGTCCAAGGACAGCAGGCATCTTCCCAGGCCATCTGCACACTCCCTGTTGCACACCCTAAACGAGTTGTGTGGCTCTTTTGTCGTCAGTTATGAGGGTGGAAACTGGTGTTGCTATATGAGCTCCTGGTGGTGGGAAGGGACCCTGAACGTCACCATCACACGAGAGCTTTGCCTGCTGGTCGGCGTGGGGACGAGGTCTGTGGTTGCCGGGTCCACAGTGGGGAAGCCAAGCCCTGGCAGTGTCTTGGAAGAGGGAGCACCTGGCTAGGTCCATACTCCCACGTCATCTCCGTGTGGGGAGCTGCTGTCGGTTGCTTACACACACATGCTCAGACAAGATCTCACAATCCCCAAATTTTAAGGTTAACTCCTAAAAGCAGCCCACCCTTCCCAGCACCAAGGCTCAGTCCTGGGTTTTGGGTGGGGTTCCAGGAGCAGAACCTTTTCCTCTGTCTCCAGCCTCTCGCCCACCTGCTCCTGGCTGCTCCCCTCCCCACCGCCCGCAGTTCCACACCTGCCACTTGGCTTCCGCTGTTCCTGGCCGGCCCCTCCAGGCCCCTTCCAAGGCCAGCTGAGCTGCCGCTGGCACCGAGTTCCCCGCTGTGAGTTCACCCTTCCCACAGAGCACTTGGCACCTGCTTCTACAGGAAACTCAGCAGTGGGTGTTGGTTTAGGTTGGTTTTATTTGGCCTCCACAGGGTCTTGCTGTTGGGTCCAGGTGTCTGGCCTTTGAGGAGGGTCCTTGAAACCCCACAATTGCAAGGATAGTTTTGTGTGTTGATCCTTTTTTTCCCCAACTCAGTAAATGGTGAGCCTCCCTCTTGCAGCGTGTTCTCCAGGGCAGGGAGCCTGCACTCAGCTGATTCTTGAAAGGGTTTCGAATAACGTGGGGTCAGAGTCAGGGGCGTGGTGGAGCCAGTATGGGCTCCTGGGGGCTGACTGTTAAATATTCTGGAATCCCGTGAGAATTAGTTGTTAAACTGCTGAAGGCTTGAAACGGGCCATGATGGGAGTGCTAATATTTACACCATGGTAACTGGCCGACACCATGAGGTGGGGCTTTGTACGCGGGAGAGGGTTTGCCAGCACCCGCTGGTCAGCCCGGCTTGAGCCAGATGGAGGCCCTGAGCCACGCTGCCTTCGGCCCGTCTTTCCTCAGCAAGTCACATGGCCTGCCTGAGACTCAGTGCTCTCCCCTGAGAATCGGGGCGACGGCCATGTCTACCTCAGAGGCGGCTGTGAAAACTAAACGAGTGACCCTGGTGGAGGTGGCCCAGGCTGGGACCTCGAGAGCACTCAGCCGACAACGGGCGCAGTTATGAGATGAGTGAGCGGCAGTGGCCGTGTCCCTAACGCTGCTGTGTCTCTTTCCAGGTGAATGCCAAAGGCCCGCAGCTGCACAGAGCGGTACAGTACCTGGACCTCCCCCGGTTTTGTTTTGTAGCCGTGCTCCGGCCCCTCCAGATATCAAAGTATTTTAGAGAGCTGAACCCGTGTTTCCAAGTGGGTAATGAATAACACGGCCCATTAATCAAACCCAAATCCCTTCTTACACAGCTAGAAATTAGACACAATGAACTGGCCAGCCCTTCCCTCGGGTGCATGGCGGCCCACCCTGCTCTGCCCGCCCGGCCCCTAGAGGTGTCTCCCAGATCCCAGGCCCCACCTGACGGGGCAGCCCTGGACGGTAGCCCAGGCTGCTTGGCCTGTCCGCGTGCGTTTCTGCACCGGCAGCTCTGTACCGGGCATCCATGAACCTGGGCCTTGGGCAGGTCCCTTTCCCCCTCTGGACCCCGATTTCCTCCTTTGTGGAATGAGGAAGAGGAGGGGTGTCCTGACCTCCTGGGGTGATTTTGAGAATTATGTGGGATCCCGTGTATTTGAAGTGCTCAGGACAAAGCCGGTTCTCTAAAAGAAGCAAACATTCCTTTAAGTCACCCCCGGCCAGATTGGGGCATCTGGCATATTCTAGTGGAGGGATTAGACTTTTTAAAAAACCAGGAAAAATTTTTCCCAGCACAAAAGCCAATGGCATATAGCAAATGTACTGAGCAGAGCAATGCTGAGCAGAAACAGACCTGTCCTTGCTAAACTTTGACGTGGAAAGTGGCGAAATGTCACAACCAGTACCATGTGATGCTGCTCCGCAAATCCAGCTGGGGACAGGAGGAGAAGGCGCCAGGGGCGAGAGTGCGGAGCAGTGGCCGCAGGGACAGCATCTTGCAGCACAGGGGTCTGGAGGGCCCTGCGTGGCAGGTGGGAGCCCGTCCACACCGGGCTGGACTCCACTCGGGGGCTGGAAAAACAGCCACTATGATCGAGCGTGAAGTTGCCCAGCGAGAGTGAAGACCCCGCCTCCCGCCTGGGCTTAACACATCCTTGCAAGATGCAGAACAGACAGGCCGGGCCAAACACAACTGTCTGTATCCCGCCTTCTCACCAAGGCCCTGGGCCCCAGCTCACCAACTAGGGGTCAGCTTTCTCCCCAGCGACACAAGTCGGTCCAGGCAGTGTGCATCTTTGGGGACATCTTTGCCCTGTGGCTGTTTCTTCAGGGCGGTTTGCACCTGTCTCTGCCTAATGCAGTCTGCTGGCCGCTCTCATGGGCCCTTACGTGGGGGAACCCTCCACGTGACTGCTGTCTGCTTTCCTGTCCCCACTTTACCCTGAGGCTCTGAGCGGCCTGCCCCGGCTTGCTCCCTAGTGGGGAGTTGAGCCCAGTCAGTCTCAGGACCCTTCTCTGGTTGTCCCGCAGGCCCCAGCTTCCTCCAGAGACACCCTTGTCCTGGCCCTCCCCTGCCCTGTCCCTGCAGGCCCCAGCCGTGGGTGGGGTCTGAGTGGGCAGAGCAGGCCCCTGGTAAGTGTCTGATGCGGGATGTGGGCCATCACGGGAGGGAGTGACATTCCAATCTGCCTCCCCAGCCTCCTGCGTGGGCCTGCAGCTCAGGACCTGCAGCGATGCCGCCTACAACCACACCACTTTCCCCACCCCACTGGAGCACCGGTCGCGGGAGGCGGTGGAGGCCAGCTCCGAGTACATCCTGCTGAGTGTCCTGCACCACCTCTTGGAGGGCCAGTGCAACCCCGACCTGCGGCTGCTGGGCTGCGCTGTGTTGGCCCCCCGGTGCGAGGGCGGCCGGGTGCTCAGGCCCTGCCGGCACGTCTGTGAGAGCCTGCGTGAGGCCTGCCAGCCTGCCTTTGATGCCATCGACATGGCCTGGCCCTACTTCCTCGACTGCCGCCGCTACTTTGCACATGAGGAGGAAGTCTGCTACGACCCGCTGGAGAAGCTTCGGGGTAAGGGGAGGCCTTGGGGACAACCAGCAGTGGAGCAGTCAGGTGTCCAGGTGGTCAGTGAGGCCAGAGCCACATGAAGGGAGCAGCTGATGCTTTCCCAGGGGCTGCGATGGCGCAGGTGCTGGCCCTGTGGCCCCAGCAGGATGCCAGGCAGGGGTCAGATAGGGTCAGTGCAGAGGGAGCATTGTCCCACCGCCCAGGCCGTGCCTCGCCCAGGCTCCAAGGAGGAGGCCTGAGATGGAGATGCCCTTGGTCAGGGGCAGATGTGGCTTGAGGGGATGGAGGTTCTTGGGGGGCAGATGTGGAGTGTGAGGGAATGGAGGTGCTCCGGGAGCACATGTGGGCATGAGCAGGGCTGGCCTGTGGTGGGTCCCTGTGCGTTCCCTCCAGAGCACTGCAGTGCCCGCCGTGCACCTAGTCTGGGCCGGCGGAGCCTCATAATTGCCTGTGTCTGGGCCTCGCAGGCCACGGGGAATTTTGGCCTGGAGTGGACTCCTCAGAGTGGGGTGTGTGTTGCCCTTGGGCCGTGGGACGCCGGGAGACGGGCGCTGGTGTCTGGTGTGGACAGACCAGTGGGGGCGGAGCAGCAGCCTGGCAGCAGGGGGCCACTCGTGTCCACCATGCGGAGACGTTGCAGAGAGGTCACAGAGGGCCTGGTGCTGGGTGGCCGGCAGGGGCCTCCCTGTGTCTTTTCACCCCTGAGTCTGTCGTCCACCCCTCCGGCATGAGGGGCAGGTCCACCGAAGACCCAGTGTGGCCTACAGCAGCACTGGTAGCAGAACGTCCTGCGTAGGGGGAAGGTGCCACGGCGCTGTCCGAGACAGTGGCCACTGGGCGCTTGGCACGTGGCCACCGTGACTGAGGCCCTGACGTGTTCTTTTACTTCATTTAAATGACTTTAAACTTAAATTTGAGCAGCCTCACGTGCCAGTGTGTGCTATGCCGCGGTGTCCAGTCCCGATCAGGTTCACAGGGCTGGTGCCGGGCACCACGCAGGAGCTGTCTCACCTCAGCTCACGACAGGCCGATGTTAGTTCTTCACCTCCTGTCTCGGAGGAGGAAGCAGAGGCCCCGGGAGTGACCAGGCCAGTCACTGATGGACGGACTGCTTTGTCCATCAAACAGCTGCTGAGCACCTACTGTATACATGGCTCTGTGCTGGGACATTGAGGATGGCGGGGGAGGGGACAGGCCTGCCTCTGGGGCGGAGCCTGGGCTGGGCCATGTGGGGACTCAGGGCTGACCCTGGTGCTCCTGGTCTGAGAGGGGCCGTCCACCCCGGGCTTCTGTGTGGTTGCAGCGGAGCCGTCTGCCTGTGAAGGGCCCTCAGCCCCCACGGAGGCGCGACAGGGTGGCGGAGGTGGCTGTGGGAGGCAGGGATGGGGGAAGGAAGCCAGGCGGCTCCTAGTGCCAAGCCCGCTGCCCTGGGAAAGCCCGAGGAGGTTACTGAGAGAGATTATTTCAGGCGTCTCCACCACCAAATTGCCAGTTCCATCTGCTTTGTTTCCCTTCGAGAACCTTTCTGAGCAGAAACAAAACCACAGACGGGTGAGACAGTCGGGGAAAAGCATTAACTCTTTGTGGCCCCCAGGGCCGGCCTGCAGAGACCTCCGGCTTCTGTGGGCCTGCGGCGCTCTCGGCAGGGTGGGGGCTGCGGGACCCGGGGGGTTGAGGGTGCGTGTTTCTGCTCTAGCGAGTGGAACGGGGTGGACAGTAGACATGTCACGAGCCTCTCCCCTCCCCCTGTTCTTTCTGCCGGTGCAGGGGTGGGGTTAGGTTAGGGCAGGCGCTCTCTGCTGTGTCGTTAATGCCATCACTGTCACAGCACCCACAGAAGCAAGTGGCAGCTCTTGCTCACCCGATGTGTGTTGGCGTGGACACTGTTTACACCACGGTGCCACGTAAACAAAGCAGCACACGGTGATTACGCTCGATGGTCACGGAAAACAAGATGCAGTCAGCAGCAGCACACCCGTGGCTGGAGGACTCTGCAGGACGTCTTTTCCTTTATATTCTACTGCTGTATTTTAGGAATTTCCCAACGTGACAGGATATTACTTCTATGCACAGTTAACATTAGGAGCTATGCTGTGCTTCATACCTCTCCCGGTGCTGCTGTTGGCTGGGACATTGTGCTAATTGTTACAAAGTGAACTTTAATTAAAAACATGAACGCAGGTGGGCAGAGAGCCACCCAGGGAAACATGCGGGTCCCATCACCACGTCGCTGCCGTGCGGTGGGGGCATGAGGGTGCCAGGTGTGGTCAGGCGTCCCCAGGCAGTGATAGAGGAGGGGTGGGGTGGACGGGGCAGTCATGGGTGGGTGGGCTGTGGGCCCCAGACACTGACCCTGGTTCCCTACTCTCTGCCGGCAGGTCTGGAGGCTGAGGAGGCGCTGCCCTCGGGGCTGCCACCAACCTTCATCCGCTTCACGCACCACTCCTACGCCCAGATGGTGCGCGTGCTGAAGAGGACAGCCACCCGCTGCGCCCATGTGGCCAAGACCTACAGCATTGGGCGCAGCTTTGACGGCAAGGAACTGCTGGTCATCGAGTTCTCAGGCCGCCCAGGCCAGCACGAACTGAGTGAGCCCTGCACCTGGGGCCCGGGCTCGACCCCGCTTGGCCTTGGGGGGGTACACAAATTGGGGGCGTTTGGGGCACTGGTCAAGGCAGAGGTGCTGGTGGTGCACGGCCACATCCCACAGGGCATGTGAAACCGCCATATGTAGAAAGAATTTCCCCAGAATATCCATTTTACTTGAAAATCTGGGGGCAACTAGACTAGTAGCAATGGAGACACTGATCTGGTGGGGATTGAACAGACGTAAAACTAACCGGAAATGTAGAGCAGAAGATGGTGCAGGATGTGGCTTGCAGGGAGGCTGGAGGGGCCGGGCATGGTCCGGGAGTCACGGAGAAGCAGAACGAGCCCCTTACAAAGCTGTGGGAGCACCAGGCCCTCGTGTGCGCGGAGGGCACGTGGGACCCTGCGCTGTGCACTTTCACTGCTTTACAGCCTTGTCCTAGAAGCTGGACGACACGCAGCTCTGTGCCGCCCGCAGTCCCGGGCACTTGACCTGCTCTTCCAAAGTGCTCTGGAACGTGATACCACAGAGTGATATGAGTAAAGTGATTTTTCCACTTAAAAACCTGAGTGCCTTCCCATCCACACAGGCTTAGAGATCCTGCTTTGAGATGAGAGGGAGCAGCGTGGAAAATGCTAAATGCTGTTGCTCCTTTGGAGCTACCTTCTTGCAGAGCCAATTAAGAACCACCTTTTACTGCAGCTCTAGTTTGCTGCCTACTCTAAGTTGCAGTGGGCCACTTGGGCAGGTGGTATCTGAGATTCTAGGGTGTGCTAGCAAAGACCCAGCCTCTCCTGTGTGGGGAGATGGGGATGGCCACACAGGTCCCCTGCCCTGGGCACTGACAGCATTCAGCACACAGGGCAAGTGCAAGGCCTCCGGGAGTCCTGCCTCGGCCCAGACCCCCAGCCTACCCGTCCACATGAGTGCACTAGTCAAACAGGATCGATCTAGAAAAAGAGTCTCCATTCGACCCTTGGTCCTTATGAGTTACTGAAAAATGCACCTCTTCTTGACTAATCAGCTTGGGTCCCTTTTCTGCGATGGCCACCTCAGCCAGTTTCATCCTATTGGCCTGGGCAGCATGGACACCATGAACCCAAAGGCTGATCTCCCACTGGGGCCAGAGGTTGTCTGGTTGTACCTTAGCCCCCAAGGCCCACTCTGCTTCCTGTTCCAGCTGTGGTGTGCTCTGGTTGGAAGGCAGGAGCTCTCTCTGTGGCACTGGAATTTGAGGATGAGGGGTGACCCCTGTGCAGAGGGGCCAGGGAGGTGACTGTTATGGAAAGCCACATTCCACATCTTGTATGTAGAATCTGAGTAACATGCATTCTGACCCCTGGAGGTCCCTGTTGTATACAGCCAGGGAGGGAGATGCCATTTTCTAGGTGAGCAATGTGAGGCTCAGAGAGGAGGAGTGACTTTCCCATGGTCACTAGGCTAGTATGGCTGAGAGTCCATCCACTCTTCTTCCTGCAGTATATTCATTCATTCCTTCATACACCCATTCCTGCATCCATCCACCCATTTTTTCACTCAGCCATTATTCATCCATGCATCTGTCAACCCATCATCCATCCATTGATCCATGCATCCATCCATCCCTCCATCCATTCATCTATTCATCCATCATCCACCCATCTATCCATTCATCCATCCATCTACCCATTGTCCATCTATTCATCATCCATCCATTCATCCATCCATCTATCCACCCACCCACTATCCATCCATCCACTCATCCATCCACCCACTCACCCATCTGCCATCCACCCATCCAACTACCCATCCATCCACCCCTCCATCATCCATCCATCCATCCACCCACTCATCCACCCATCCATCATCTATTCATCATCCATCCATTCATCCATCCATCATCCATCCATCCCTCCATCCATTCATCTATTCATCCATCCAGCATCCACCCATCCACCCATCCATCCACTCATTCATCCCCCCACTCACCATTCTGCCATCCACCCATCCATCATCCATCCATCTATCCACCCACTCATCCACCCATCCATCATCTATTCATCATCCATCCATTCATCCATCCATCATCCGTCCATCCCTCCATCCATTCATCTATCCATTCATCCATTCACCCACCCATCCACCCATCCATCCACCCACTCACCCATCCGCCACCCACCCATCCATCCATCCACCCATCCATCCACCCATTCATCATTCACCCATCCTTATTCATCCATCCCTCCATCCTTCCCATCCCTCCATTCATCCTCATCCAGCCATTTGAAGACCATCTTCTTTCCCAGCTAAGCACCAATGTGCACTTTGACTTGTTACATGAACATGAAGAGTGGCTATCAATGAAATTCACATGGATCAATGATTAACCTATATTATTATTAATACCTTTGATGTGTCATGCTAATAATTATGGCTAAACATAAAAATTGAGCTCAACAAAAGTGATGACCTTAATGAGACCTCATTATACACAGAGATTCTTGAGTTAAAACAAGTAGGGACTGGTCCCAGCACATTTGGGCAGCCTAGCTGGGGGTAGGAGGTCGAGCCTCTGGGGACCCCAGGGCTTTGGGGTCAAGGCTCTGAGTCCCTGTATTTCCCCCTAGTGGAGCCTGAGGTGAAGCTCATTGGCAACATCCACGGCAACGAAGTGGCAGGGCGCGAGATGCTCATTTACCTGGCCCAGTACCTGTGCTCTGAGTACCTGCTGGGCAACCTCCGCATTCAGCGCCTGGTCAACACCACCCGCATCCACCTGCTGCCCTCCATGAACCCTGACGGCTATGAGGTGGCAGCTGCTGAAGTGAGCACCCCGATATCTGGGTCTTGTGGGCCTGATGCCTCCTCATCTGTTCATTTACTGGCAGTTTGTACAAGTAGCGCTATGGGCCAGTCATTTTAGGTTGGGGGGATTCAGCAAGGTCCTGCTTCGGCGGGGTGGGGAGGGGACGGGAGGTGCTGATGATTCCAGGTGTGTTACAAAAGTGATGCGTATGATAGAGAAAACTTGTGATAAAAAGAACATGATAGTGCCAGCTGTGAGGGGCTGGGAGGTGGGAGAGGAGACTGGGGCTGCCGGCCAGACACGCTGGTGCCCATCACATACAGCCAGATAGAGCCCGATGTCCGGGCTCCGACCCTCAGCCCAGCCCCAGGCCTCCATCTGCAAGGACTCAGGCTGGGACGTGCTGACCCTCTGTTTGGGACTGGCCTGTGTTCTAGGGTGCCAGCTACAATGGGTGGACAAGCGGGAGGCAGAACGCACAGAACCTGGACCTGAACCGCAACTTCCCGGACCTGACGTCAGAGTACTACCGGCTGGCTGAGACCCGCGGCGTGCGCAGTGACCACATCCCCATCCCGCAGCACTACTGGTGGGGTAAGGTAGGAGCCGCCGCTGCCCACCCTGTCTCCCCGAGCATCGTCCCAGGTCATTCTGGGACCCTCAGGTCCTGCCTTTCCCTTTGAACCTCAGTCGCCTGTCCATGAAACGGGGACAGCTCCTCACAGGGTTGTCGTTGGGATTCAGGGAATAACGCTGAAAACACGAGTCCCTGGCAGGTGCTCAGGGACGGGTGAGCCCTGCTGAAGTCACCTTGTCCTGGCTGGATGGTGCTTCCTTGCGGAGACCTTTAACAGTGTCCACACACTCTTTCAGGGGGGTGCTGAGCCCCGAGCACAGAGGGTGGGGGAAGCCCGTGGAGTGGCGGAATGGGAGCAGGCATGCCAGCCCTGAGGGCGCCTCCTCTGTCTGGCGCAGGTGGCCCCCGAGACCAAGGCAATAATGAAGTGGATGCGGACCATACCCTTTGTGCTCTCGGCCAGCCTCCACGGGGGCGACCTCGTGGTGTCCTACCCCTTCGACTTCTCCAAGCACCCCCAGGAGGAGAAGATGTTTTCTCCCACGCCTGATGAGAAGGTGAGAGGCTGTGGGTGTGTGTGGCCCGCGGAGCGAGTGCCCTGAAGCCAAAGGAGTCGCCGGGCCCCTAGGAGCCTCCATGCTCAGGGTGGATCAGAACCTCCCCCTCTGTGCCCAGCTCCCAGTGAAGCCCCCTCCTGAAGCCTCTGGCCTGGGGAGCAGCCCCTCTCTTCTCTGAGCTTCCAGAGGCCTGCTGTACCCACCCTTCGTGGGTGTCCCTACCCAGGAGCTCTGGGGACCATGGTGCAGTGTGCCCTCTGCCTCCAAGAGCCGCCCCACCTGGCAGATCCGGGAGTTCCCATGGGGAGGTGCGGCCCACACCACCGGCAGGGGGCAGTGTTGCAGCGTGCATGGCATGTCCCTCCCTCCCTGGAGGAGGCTTGTCA
Organism: Avahi laniger; assembly: GCA_963575035.1. Classification (NCBI taxonomy): domain Eukaryota; kingdom Metazoa; phylum Chordata; class Mammalia; order Primates; family Indriidae; genus Avahi; species Avahi laniger. The sequence continues at coordinate 23,735 of CAUYSK010006180.1, forward strand.
GGTGCCCGGCTCCTCAGAAGCCAGAGAGGGTGCCTGCCGGTCCCCTTTCCAGGCCTCAGTTGCTCTCGCTGTCCATAGACCAGCAAGCAGTGCAGCCCGTGGTGGTGCAGGACCCTACCCCACTCTCCCCAGAATCACACACTGCCCACGCCCCAACCCTGACTGTCCCTCCACGGGCCATGCAGGATAGAAGCTCATGCAGGCTGGTCCTCTGAGAAGGGTCTGGGGGTTGGTGCTTCTCATTTTGTGGAGGTGAGGGAGGGGTGCAATCTGAGGTGCACAGTCCACAGCCAAGGGTGCTGGCACTCACCTCTGGGAGCTGCCCCTGGCAACCCCGCCCCACCCCTCCACCTGGACTGGCCTAGAGTCACTCCCCAGGCCTCCTGGTGGATCAGACAGGGATTAGGGTTAGGGTTAGGGTTAGGCCAGGCCTGCCCTCCACCTCCGCAGCAGTTTCCATGCAGGATTTAGGGGATGAGCCAGGTGGGCAAAGTGCCAGGCCCTGCCTCCCCACTAGTACCATTCACATCGCTCATTCTCTCTGAGGCCCCCGGCCAAGCGGCACAGCCGGTCATCAACTCTGTCATCAACCTTGCCTCACCCAGCCCCTTCCCTGTCCTGGAGCTGCCACGTGAATGTGGATGAGACTGGTCCCTGCTCTGGGGTCCTTAGTCTATGGTGGGAGATGGAGCCAGAAACTGTCAAGGACAAGATGGCCTGGGCCACAGGAGGGCTGCCCTGGAGGCTGGGTTTGCGTGGCTGCCGAAGTGTGTGTGCGTGTGTGCTCGCGCATGCGTGTGTGCGTGTGCTGGGTGAACCCCCAACCTAACCTAGCCTGGGCTTAAGGAGGGCTTTCCTGAGGTGGCAGCTTCCCAAACGGAGCCCACAGAGGAGATGGAGACTTCCGGCTGAGGGCCAGGGCCAGGGTGGGGCCTTGGAGGCTCAGACAGACGTGTGTGCAGGGACCCAGGGGAGCCAGGTAGGGTACCGGCTGGCTGTGCGGTGGGGAGACCAGGTGAGCGCCCTGCCTGACCCTGGGCCCGAGGGGGCTGTGACAGCAACACCGGGTCACTGGCCCATTTGTCCTGCATTGCATTCAGTCATTTCCCCACTCATTCATTCACTCGCTCAGTCATTCACTGACTCCTGCAACCAGCGCGTACCAAGGGTTCGCGGGTGCCGGGTTGTGCTCAGACCTCGGTGAGTGCCTCGGGCTGGCTGCCTCCACTCTCAGCCTGGCCTCCGCCCGCCGGTGCAGTCGGAGAGCGGGGCAATGCCTGGGCAAGGTAGGTGCGCAGGAGCCCTGTCCCGGGGATCAGCGCCTCTCAGTGCAGAGACAGAGGCTGCAAGATGTCTCTAGGGGGGAAGTTCACCTCAACGAGTCCCACCAGAGTCAGAAAAAGTCAGCCTGCTCCCAGCAGCCATCGATCACCAATCGATAACCCTGCAGCCCTGCCGCTAGCCGCAGTCTCTGTGGAAACCAAAGCCCCAGGAGAGGCAGGGGGTGAGGGGAGTGTGAGGAGGGGGCTGGCTACGGTGGCCCAAGGTACCCCTTTCCCGAAGGTCCAGGATGCCCCAGGGATGACAGCCAGCGCCCTGAGCAGCGTTTGAGGCCCTCCAGGCCAGCCACGCCGCCTCTGGCACCTCTGCATCTGCCCTTTCACCAAAATCCTGTTCTGAGCTTGGCTCCAGGGCCCTCCTGCCCGCCACGCCCTCCTGCCCCACTCACGCCCACCCCCATCCAGGGAGTTAGCATAGCTACAGTTTGCCAAGGGCTCCCCAAGGTAGGAGCCTGGCAGACTGGGTTTCTCTGTGGTCCTCACCTGTGTTCCTGGCCTGCTCAGTCCCCAGCAGCTGCGCCCACCTGGTTCAGGTTACAGGGGGGCATTTGTGTGCCCCTCGAGCTCTCGAGCCAGCCTCCCAGAGCATCCTTATCCTCCAGACATTCTCGCGCTGCGCACCAGGGTTTAGGGACTGATGGTTGGCTGCCTTCCATGCCTTTCCCTTAGGGAACTGATCAGTGACAGGAGGGAGGCCCAGAGTGAGGACGGAGAGGAGGGACAGTGCGGCAGGGAGGCCTTGGCAGAGCAGGGTGACGGCTGGATCAGAAGCAGACCTCAAGAGAGTCTGCTCAGCTTTGGGGATGGACCAGGAGGGGCCCAGGCAGCTGATGGTGCTAGTTAGCCCCAGTGGGAGGGGAATGAAGAAATGATCATTCATAGACAAGGTTTGCTTGGGCCACGAACTCCACGAAAACGTGGCCCACTCCTGCCCCCTCCCTCCGACAATCGCCCCATCCCCTGGAGCTTTAGGAACTGTGAAGCTGACCTCCACAGATCCCGCCCACACCAGTGTGCATCCTCTGAGAGAAAGCACACGTTTCCGGGCCAGGGTGCACCCCCGCACCTACCTGAGCTCTGGCAGTGCCAGACTGCCTGTGGCCACCCCCGGCCTTTGCACGGTCCATGCCCTCTGCTCAGACACCGTCCCTTCTCCTCCTCCCCTCACTGCGCTGCCCCCACCCTAGCGCTCCTGCAGGATCCCCCTCTGGTCTTGGCCTCGCAGGGAACCTCTTTCTCGGTCGCCTTTCCAGATGTTCAAGCTGCTCTCCAGAGCCTACGCCGACGTCCACCCCATGATGATGGACAAGTCGGAGCACAGGTGTGGGGGCAACTTCCTGAAGAGGGGCAGCATCATCAACGGGGCGGACTGGTACAGCTTCACGGGAGGTGCGGCCCTGCGGGGCTGGAGTGGGGCCAGCCCTGTGAGTGGGGCGGCTTGGAGTGGGTCCATGGTGCGGAGGGCTGTGGCCATGGGGTGGGGTGGGACGGGGCCATGGGCAGGGTGGAGGGTGAAGATGGGACCAGGGGCAGGGTGGAGGTGAGGCTGGGCTACAGGTGGAGCTGAGTGGGGTCCGGGCTGGGGTGGGGCCGTAGGGTAGTGCTATGGCCATGGGGGGTGGGGAGGGGAGGGCCACGGGCTGGGCTATGGCCATGGGCAGGGGCGGGGCCACCTCACAGGGCACCCTATTCATGGAAACTAGCTCTGGAATGTTGGAGACCCCCAAAGGCCTCATGGTGGGCAGAGGTGGCTTGAGTCTACCTGCAGCCTCGGGGGAAGTGCGCCTGTTGGGGAAGAGCCCACTTTTCCCAGTCGCCTTCTCTGCAGTGTTATGACCGCCGGCATTTCACGATTCCACCTGTGACCCATCCTTTTGTGCCTTTTAGGGGCTAAATAGGTTGCGATGAAATACTGGAGCCCCAGTTAAAGTGGAATTTCAGGGAGACAATGAAGAGTTTTTTTTTAGTGTGGTATGTCCCAATGATGGGATATACTTATAAGAGTATGCATGGGGTATACTTACACTAAAATGTTATATTTGTCTGAAGCTCAGCTTTAACTGGGCGTCTGTATTTTTATTTGCTGAAGCTACCCTGGGCGAAGGCATCACAGCAGTAAGGTGTGGTCGGCACGCTGGTGTGTGCCCTGAGGGCCACAGCTGAGCTGCACCACACGGCCTGCCGCCCCCCACCCCGTACTGCACAGATCATCTGTGTCGTCCTGCAGATGAAGACACTGGGCTCAGACAAGGGAAGGACATGCTCTAGGTCCACGGCCATAGGTGGCAGAGCTGGGACTCACGTTCCAACCCCATCTCCGTGCGCAGGCAGAGAAGGTGGCCATCTTCGTGTGCTCTGAAGCCACGCCCACGGCCTGCTCTGCACACATTCCTCCCGTGACTGGCACATGTAGACTTTTCCCTTGGACAGGACACCTTCTCCCCCTCCCAGAGCCCAGGCACACCGATCCAAGGGCATGTCTATCCCTTGGACTTGCAGGGGAGGGCACAAGGCAGAAAGGGGCTATCAGAGGCCCGGGTAGGGGCAGGCAGCCTGACTGAGGGGTGACCACTGTCTTGGGGCTGAGGTGGCCCAGAAATATGGTCCTCCGTGTCCCCATTACTGGCATCTGCAAAGGACCCCCATGGGCTGAGCTGGGAGAGGCAAGGCTCCCCTTCTGCAGCGGGCACGGGCCCAGGGAGAGTATGGGGCCGGTGGCCAGGCCCGGGGCCAGATGGAGGGACTGTGGCTGCACTGGGAGACCGGGACAGTGACAGTCAACAGTGGCCATGGGCACTGGGGCTCCCTGCGGCCCTGACACAGGCTGCCCTGTCAGTGCCACACACCCTGGGCCTACCCCAGAGATGGTCATGGCTTCTGCTGGACAAGAGACTGCAGCAGCAAATGGAGCAGCGGCAGTTGCTGGTGGGGCCTCAGTCGGCCTAACAAGCCGCAACATCTTTCTCTGCTGCCTCCCTGGCTGGTTGTCCAGCCTGGTCAAGCCCTGAGTCCTGAAAGATGTTCATAGTAAGACCACCCTCCCTGGCTGTTGTCAGGACAGCATCTGGGTAAATGGACATTGTCATCACTGTGAGACCAGACTCCTGGGGACCTCAGGCCAGTAGCTCCATTCCAGGGAGCTGCCCGCCACTTGCTGCCAGTTTCTCCACTAGAAGTCGGTTTGTTCTCTACCTGGAGACAGCAGAGTGTGTGGCTAAGCCTGTGGTGTGGTTGCCCCCAAACCGCCTGGGTGCAAAGTTCAGCTCTGTCCTCCCCACTGTGTGACCTTGGGTAAGGCCCCTAAATGCCTGAGCCTCCATCTGCTCACCTGTAAGGTGGGGTGACAGCAGCCACCTCGTGTTCAGCCCCTCCACACGGAGGAGGCGGCCGCTGTTGGTGAAAGCCTGCACGCACTTGCCCGTCCACGCTGCCCACGGGCACGCGGGCTGGCCGCACCCCTGACGGCGTGGCTGCCCCGTGCCGCAGGCATGTCCGACTTCAACTACCTGCACACGAACTGCTTTGAGATCACAGTGGAGCTGGGCTGCGTGAAGTTCCCCGCCGAGGAGGCCCTGTACACGCTCTGGCAGCACAACAAGGAGCCGCTCCTGAATTTCATGGAGATGGTGAGTCCCTGGGCGGCCTCGCTGCTCTGGGGGCCCGGGGTGGGACAGACTCAGCCGCCAGGTGACCCCTTGGCCTCTGCATTTGGGCTGTGCGTGGTGGGCCTCGCCGCCCTATGTGAACACGCATTGAACCTTCACGTGTTTGTGAGCTAACTTTCCATGAGCGACTCAAACCAGCAGCATGCTGGGGAGCCCAGGGCCCTACGTCAGAGTCCCCACGAGCAACGGTCTCATGGCCTAAAAGGGGCACGATTAAACAAGGGAGTGCAGGGACTGGGGCTGCCCAGGGGAGCCACCTAACCCAGCCTCGAAGGCTGTGGGAGCTTCATCTTAAAGAAGGGTGGGGGAAACCAGGCAGCCGGGCAGGAGGACTGGAGCGGGGACAGCGCGTGCCAGGACTCCATGGGGCCTTTGCACTCCTGGGGCTGCAGGGGGAGTGGGTCGTGAGACGGGGTGGGCACTGCTCTCGGGGAGGCTCTGGGGTGAGGGCTGTGGCCAGGAGCTGTGTACTCCAGGCAGGACTTTGGGGCACGTCTGTCCCTTGGACTTGGAGGGGAGGGCACAGGCAGAAAGGAGCTGTCAGAGGCCCAGGGAGGGGCAGGCAGCTTGACTGAGGGGTGACCACTGTCTTGGGGCTGAGATCGCTCAGAAATAGGTGGGTAGACAGTGAGTGGGGACAGCCAAGAGTGTGTCTAAAATATCCCTCACTGGACTCGGGAGCCAAGGTCCCCCCAGAACTCAGTGTCAGTGCAGGTACTGCCTTTCCCCAGCAGGGCTCACAGGGGGTGCTTGGACCTGGGAGGCACTCGGGAGGTCATTAGAAGACAACCCGGGTTTTGAAGAAGCTTCTGCTATTTTTTTCCAAGCATTTTCAAGAATCATGCCAGTTGCATATTGGCACAGACATCCCAGTGAGAAGCAGTGTAAAGTTGGCCCTCAGAGAGAAATAGGATTGCCCCAAGACAGCAGGAGGGCGTGGAAGGGCACAGCACTCTACAGTTGGCACCCACCCATATATGGCATCTACTTCTGACACCAGTCCTGGGTACAGACAGGACTGCCCCATTTCATAGACAGGTTCAGGGGAAGGACAGTGCTGGGCTCACTTTAGAGGTGCACAGTGGCTGTGATACTGCCAGCGGAGGAGACAGAGGGTCAGAGAGTGACATGGCCTGTCCAGTGTCACCCAGCGATTGCCCAGAGCTTGAGCCCAGACCTGCCCATCCCCAGACCCCAGTGCTGTCCTTTCTAGAAAGATCAGGAGCCTTCCTCCAGGTAAGAACCAGGCAGAGCCTTCCTGGGGCAGCAGCAGCTGCAGCCATAGGAAAAAAACACAGCCCCAGGTAATAATTGAACATATTAGTGTTGTTTGAGTTTCTTTTTTATGGCTGTGCCAGCGACCTCTCGATACTTGGGGTGAGTCTCGTCATTCGATAAGGGCTCCAGGCCAGACCTCGGCACTCGTTTCATTTTACGGCTGTCTGGCGAAAATGAGTTTTAAGGAGCCTTACATGGAGCTGGGATTGCTCTGTGGATATTGTGCGTGAAGTCTTGGGACATGAAGATTTACTAGCGTGTGCCGCACTGTGAAGGCCGGGCAGCAGGCTTGGCCGGCTCCCGAGACCGACGGCCCCCAGGACAGCCGGGCGCTGCCTTCTGATAAGGATCGAGTCTGTCGTGGCCAATTGAGGCTTTTTTCAAATTATCCTGACCAGCCCTTGGGTGGGTGTCTACGTCGCCCTGAGTGGGGGCGGGTACAGCCATCTCTCCCTCCCTGCATGAAGATGACTCTTCACCCCAAGAGCAAGGACAGAACAGAATCTATTGGTGCAGGCTGACGTCAGGTGAGCCCCTGCTCTCAGGTGGGGCAGGGAGGCAGAAGTGACACCATCGTGAGGTCGGGGCTGGGAGAGAGGACACTCAAGGGAGTGGGGCCCTGGAGGAAGCCCCTGGCATGGCTGGTTATCAGGGAGGGCTTCCTGGAGGAAGAGGCGTGTGAGCTGTGCCCTAAAGGGAGAGGAGTCGGCCAGGTAGGGAAGCTGGCAAAGAGGGGGTTCTTGGTGGAGGGGCTCAGGTGCCAGCCCATGGGGGCATCCTCTGTCCCTTCTGTTTCTCCCCATCTCCCCCAACCCAGCGGAATCTTACCTTATGCGCTCCGAACCCCTCCCCCAGACGAGAGTCTGGCAGAGACTGTTCCAGGTACGCGACTCTGTTAAGCAGTGACCTGTGGCAAGAACATCCAGGCAGTGGTCCTAGGCCCACAAGGGCAGCAGGCGGTGGCCAGTCACATGCCCTCTACCATGTTGGGGGCTGAGACCGCGTGATGTGATGTGCTGGGCTCTGGCTTCCTGAGCCCAGTGCTGGCGTTGGCCAGGGCGGGAGAGACAAGTGCCGACCTCTGTCTGGCGGGGCTGCAGGTGGGACATCAGTGGGCGCTGACAAGCCGCGAGGCGCTCTCAGGTCTGGGTCCAGCTCCAGCTCTGCGGCTCGCCAGCAGTGTGTCATCCGTCAAACCAGTTGCCCTCATTTCCTCGTGGGTCACAGTGAGGGGACCGCAGCAGTGGGATCAGAGGAGTTCACACGTTGGCTAAAACCTCAGAGCAGCGCAGGACGCACAGTGGGTCTGGCAGCACGCACATGTTCCATAGCTGGGGAGACTGAGGCACAAGAAGGAGACGGTTTGTCCCGTGTGCAGTGCGCCACATCAGAGACCTACAGCCAGGGCCGCTGGGGCAACCCCGGTGTCCTGGTCTTACTCGTCGTGACCTTCAGACCCGGGTTGTTTTCTGTTGGAGGGAGAAGGCCACTTGGCTGGTTCGTGGGGGTGTTTTCAGAAGAAACGTGGCCAGGATCACGCAGCTCTGGGAGGTGCTTTCCTTTTGGAAAGTGTGAACTTCGGCTGCATGTGCAGGGCCAGTTCCCGCCGGGCCGGGCGGGCCGTGTCCAGCTCTGGCTACTCTCTCCGTGTGGGGATTCTCGCCTGCTGGCGACACCGAGGCGGGGTGGTCCCTCCACGTGCAGGAGGGAAACCGCGCTGGCGTCACCAGGGCCCAGTCTGTCCTTGCCAGCGCTGCCCTCAGGAACCTCAGCGCGGAGGGCAGCAGCAAGCCCTGCGCCGCCGGGAGGGCAGGAGGGAGCTCAGATAAGTCAGAGGGTGGCAGGAAAGGGTCCTCCGCTCGAGGCTGGTGGCCTGGACATGGAGTCAGCCAGACGCTGGGCAGAGCCACAGAGTCCTCCGAAGACCCCCGTGGGCTTGGGTTGGCTGGCGGTGCCTGGCACTCAGGCCACCTCAGCAGCCTCTCCTGCTCTCCCCAGGTGCACCGCGGCATCAAGGGGGTGGTGATGGACAAATTTGGCAAGCCGGTCAAAAACGCCCGCATCTCGGTCAAAGGCATCCGTCACGACATCACCACAGGTGAGCTCCTTACTAGCCCTCACCTGGGGCCTGTGCTTGCCAAGGGGACGCCACTCGGTGGCCCGGTGCCTGGCAGGATGGTGTCACTCATCCCAGGTCGGCCTAGTCGGCCATGGGTGGGAGCCTGGGGTCTGCGTCTGCCATGAGCCATGTCCCCTGCAGTTGGCCCATGGACGAGTTTGCTGAGGTCATGGCTGCTGATTGACAGTCGGGCGTGTTCTGTATTCCCAGGGAGATGCCTCCTTCTCAGAGATGGCTGGGGAGAGCCACCCCACTCAGGAGCCTGTTCGCTCACACCCCACTGTGTGTCCAGCCCTGTGTGGGCTCCAGCTTGGGGACTCCACAGCACACTGTGTTGTGTGATTGGCAGAAACATGGCCTAGAGGAGAGAGGGACTTGCGTATTGGGGGTGGTGATGGTCACCGAAGGCTTCAGAGAAGACAGGCTGCCTAAGCAGGGCTTTGAGGGATGAATAGGAGTCTGACAGAGAAAAGAGGTGAGAAGGATATTCCAGGCCCATGCAGAGGCAAGTGCACGTTTGGGGTCTGCCTGCCCTCCGTGCTCCCCTCCCCCAGTCGCTCCCACCCATCGTTCGAGGCTGGGTCTGCAGCCCTGGTGCGAATCATCTTTATTCCATTTGTCCATAGCTCCGGATGGTGACTACTGGAGGCTGCTGCCCCCAGGGTCCCACATTGTCATTGCCCAAGCCCCTGGCTACTCCAAGGTCATCAAGAAAGTCACCATCCCTGCCCGGATGAAGAAGGCTGGCCGCGTGGACTTCATTCTGCAGCCTCTGGGGATGGGACCCAAGAAGTTCTTTCCCGGGCTGAGGAGGACTGGGCCCGGGACCCATGCCCCGCCGGGAGGTGCCAGCCCTCGGGGGGTGCCTGCAGAGCCTGACCTCGACCCCCTGGGGGCGCGCAGGCCGCCCTCGGCCAGCGGGAGCAAGCCCTGGTGGTGGTCCTACTTCTCCTCGCTCAGCCCGCACAGGCCGCGCTGGCTGCTCAGGTACTAGCCCACCGGCGCTCCTCCCCGGGCGCGGAGGCCCAGGCCACCCTGCGTCCTGACCTTATCTGCCACAGGCACCCCACGAAGCCGTTGCAGCTTTATTAAAGTGTTTTTATTCACCTTCTACTGTGAGGAAGGCTCTGTGTGAGGTGCCTGCCAGGACAGGAAGGAACCCAGCCTGTTACTTGGAGACAGCCTTGGCCTGGTCCACAGGTCGGCCCTGGGCAGGTGTCCTGCTGCCCCAGACAGCCGGGTGCACGGCTGGGACTCCAGCCCACCTGCGCTGGGCCCAGTGGACCAACTGGCCTTTCCCAGACCCCCAGGCCTCGAACTGACTTTACAGATGGGGAAATCGAGGCTGGGGGCAGTGGCACAAGGCCACCACAGGCTGAGCTCTGGGTCTTGCAGCACAGCTGTCTGTCCGGGAGTGCAGGGGGGTGCCTAGAAGGGAAGAGGATGGCAGCTAATGACCCCAAGGCACGGTCCAGGCCTGGAGGGCAGAAGAACTGTCTAGAACTTGGGGTCTGAGGGGTCACATTCAGAGGCTCACAGGCTTCCAAGGGCCCTGACTCCAGGGGGCTGGGTCTTTCTTGCCCCCCATCCTTTTGATGCCATGAGCTTGGGTCCAGGCACCCTCCCCACAGGGACCCCTCCTGGTCTGCCTCTCTTACCCTCACGAGGGTCTGTTGGTCCTGGGATCTGCCAGGCAGAGCTGTGTATCCTATCAGAGATTGCGGGCAAGGAAGGTGTGTTGGTCAGCTAGGGCCGCGCAACACAGCGCCCCAGACCGGGCTCTTAGACAACAGAAACTTATTGTTTCACAGTCTGGAGGCAGAAATCCTAGATCCAGGCGGGGCAGGGTCCCTCTGAGGCCTCACTCCCTGGCTGCAGACAGCCGTCTCCTCCCTGACCCTTCATATCGTCTTCCCTCTCCGTGTCCCCGTGCCCAAATTTCTTCTTCTTATATTGGGTCATGGCCCACCCAAATGGCCTCATTTCAATTTGATCACCTCTTTGAAGACCCTATGGGGGTTCAGACTTCAGCATATGAGTTTTGGGGGAACACAGCTCAGCCCCTAACAGGCATCATTTTGCAACGCGGGGGCTCCTTGCAGGCTCCCGGCCTTGCCTTTGGTCCCTTGATTTCCAGGCCTGGGCAAGGTTGCCCCATACAGAAACAGGGGGTCTGCTGTGAGGGGCCTTGGCCTCAGCCCAATGTGACAGCACAGTCCCCACCAGGGCCACCGGCGTTGCCCATTGTCGCTGGCAGCCTGGGCCCCGACACGGGAGGCTTCGGGCTCACAGCCGAGGCCCAGAGGAGCAGTGGGCTGGGTGGCGATGCTCCTGGGGAAGCTCAGCGAGGCCTCAGTGCCCGGCAGCTGCGCTCGGGCCCGCGGCTTGCAGCGTGCCAGGTGAGGCGCGTGTGTATCCGCCTCGTTTTCCTCTAAAAACCTGTGTCTTCCTTCATGTCCCTGGATGTGCCATGGTTCACTCGTGTTCCTGTTGCGATGCCCACGCCGCATAGACGCCTTTCCTTTTAGAGCTCCTCTCTCGGTGTCAGCCAGGTTCCCATCAGTGCGGGAAGTGGCGCTTGGAAGACACGACCGGGCACCAGGGACACTTGCTGCCCCCGGGGTGCTCACCAGGGACAGAACTAGAAATGGGTTTCTTTTTAAAGGGAAAGTCCAGAGCGTTTGTACTGACACTTCCAATTCCAAGTCAGAATTACCCCTTTCTGCTGTGTGGAGAATGCTGGTTTCACCCGTGGCTATCCTGGAATTGGAACGCTCTGTGATCGCGGTTGCCGCGTGCACAGCACACACGTGACAGTCTCAGGACAACGCCAGCAGTCCCACTCACAGCGGGATTGCAGAAAGCAGCTCTGGGTCTTGTTTTTTGAAAGTCCTTTTGTTCTGGGATAGAAGCCTGTCCCAACCGGCGGAACCAGTTATTCGTGGGTACCTGGGAGGAGGGAGTGGGAAATGGGAAAGGCAAGACACAAGAAATGGAGACAAGACAGGAGTCTGATCAAGTCTTGTTTATTGGCAGTAGGGCAGAGGCTTAAATAGGACAGAAGGAGGAAGTAGTTAGGCGGTACTTTCCAAGGTGGGAGTTACCATGGAGATTTACACGTGCGGGCTGCCCAAGGGTTACGTCACACTGGGTAAATGGAAACTTACAAGCTCTTTTCGCGGGCTTTTGTAAATGTGCGGGCTTGGTCGGCCACTTTAGGTAATCAGACAGATCCATATGGCTCGCGGCCATCTTGAACAAGCGGCTGCCGGGCCTCATGGCTCCCGACACTTTTCTTCTTGGATTTTGAAGTATCTCCTGATGGTAAAGGGGAAAGACAGTCTTTTTAAATTGACAATAAGCCTTAAAAACACACAAGAACTTACATTAATGATGTAGTTTTGCAAAGCCAAAAGAAAACCATTGTGGAGAGGCTTGTTTCCAGGGAAACCACCCATGATCTCTGAGACACAGAAATAGGCAACCTGAAAAAGGGGCTTCAGCCAGACAATAGCCCATACACAGCAAGTCTGACATGTGGCAGGAGCAGGCAGGAGCCAGGAAAAAGCCATTTGCCATGCTTAAGCAAATTATGCAAAACAACCAATCTCCAGGTATTAGATCCACTACTGTCATCTCCAGAGTTTCAGAGGCAGGCATAAAATGTTCTGAATCTAGCTCCACAGCAGGAGGACATTCCAGTGCCTAAACAACCCATTAGCAAACAAGAATTTAAGGATATGCTTGATGTGCTTTGAGCTAACCAGGGTGTCAACTAAGGAGGAGACATAATGCCACATTTAAAAATCAAACAGAGCACAGGGGGAAAACAGTAATTGATAGGTTATGTACAATAAAACTGACTAG
>CAUYSK010006181.1:0-12778 GCA_963575035.1 Avahi laniger
CATATTACCACTCTGCTCAAAAGCCTGCAAGGGCTGTCAGTTTGATTTACAGTAAAAGCCAAAGTCCTTATAATAATAGGCTACAAGGCCCTACAGGATTTGTACCAAGAACCCCCTAACTCCCCACGCATACCCACACCAATCCTATATCTAAAGTCATAGGATTAATAAGTGGTAGAGCTAGGGTTGAACACAGGCAGGTCTGGCTCTGAAGTCTTTCAAAGCATTAACATATAAAGGGCTTCTGACCACTAGTGTCAGGAAGACTTTATATCCAGCTATGTCTTGTTCTGACATTCACATTTTCCAACAGCAGGCAATGAACAGTAACAGTTTTCAAACTACTGACATGTCATATTTTGCTAAGATATAGTTTGATGATGTTTTGTACATTGCATCGCACAAACTCTGGAGACTATCTGGGTTCAAACACCAGCTCTACCACTTAACCACTACACATCCTTGAACAAATTGCTTAAATTCTCTGCATCCCAGGTTCTTCATTGGTCAATTAGGAGTAATTATAGTATCTATTTCACAGGGTGGCTGTGAGGATAAATTAGTTACTTATATGTAAAGCAATTAGTGCTTGGTAAATAGTGTTCAATAGGTCTTAGCTATTGGTAATAATAATCTTATACAGGTAACGAATTTTGATCCAGTCTTGCCTATAATGTAGAAGTTGTTATACAAATTTATTCCTGTGGTTAGAAGTCAGAATAATGGTTACCCTGGGGTGGGGTAGTGACTGGAAAAGAGTACAACGCAGGTTTCTGGGATTTTGGTAATGTTCTATTTCCTGATGTGGGCACTGGTTACATGGATGCATTTACTTTGTGAAAAATCATGGAAACGTATACTTAAGATTTGGACATTTTTTTCTGTTTATGTACCTCAATAAAAATTTTATTCAAAAACAACAGAATTCAGCCTCATATCACTTTCTCCTACTTTCTCTATTCCTTTTCTTAAATTTCTCCATGCTCCCATTTATCCAAGTAACATTTGCTGAGCACCTCAATGTGCCTGGAATTGGGCTAAGAGCTAGAAGTATTCAGATAGACAAGTGTAATAAATGCAATGGTGGACGTATTCACAAATTAAGGAGGTGTTCAGATGAAGGAGTGGTTGGTGAGATAAGAAATAGGCTTGAGTCAAGGAAGTCTCAAGCTCCTTGGAAGCTGAACCATCTGAGCTGGCTCTTGAAAGATGAACAGTAGTTCTCTGGGCAGACAAAGGAAGTAAAAGCAGAAGGAACAGCATGTGCAAAGGCATAGAAGCATGAAACAGCATGACAGGTTGAAATCTTAAACTAATTCAGATTTACTGGAGCTTAAAGTGGAAGGCAGGAGGTGAGAGGAGATGCAATGAGAGTGAGAGCCCACAGAAAAAGGTGCTGCTTGTAGGTGCAGTAATTTTGGTTTAACTAATTAAAATATTTGAAAATCCTAATCAATGCATTCATATAGTTGATTTGCCTTACAAAAGCATCTAGTTGGATTCAGGAAATATTTATTCATTTATCTACAACTTATCAGGTAGTATGCTAAGTACTGAACATTCAAAAATTAGTAAGATCAACAAATCCCAAGCACAAGAAACATGAAGAAAATGACACCAAGGCACATATTAATAATAATCAAATTGCTTAAAACTAGTGATGGAGAAAATCCTAAAAACAGTCAGAGGGAACAACAACATATTACATATGGAGGACAGGGGGTTTCTTATTACAAAAAGTGCAACCCGGAAGACAGCGGAAGAACATCTTTAAGGAAGTGAAAGAAAAACAATACCAACCTAGACTTCTTTACCCAGTAAATATATCTTTCAAAAACAAAGACCAAATAAAGACTTTTTCAGATATACAAAAGCTGAAAGAATTCATCACTAGAAGCCTTGCACTGCAAGAAATGTCAAAGGAAGTCCTTTGGTACTGATACCAGATAAAAAATCTGGATCTACATGAAGGAAAGCAGAGCACTTTAAATGGTAAATATGGGAGTGGATATAAAGCTTTTTTCTCATTGTTTATATCTCTTTAAAGATAATCAACTGTCTAAAGCAAAAATCAATATTTTGTGGGTTTGTAACACATGTTAAAATAAAATGTGTGACAAAAATAGCACAAATACTGGGAGGGAAGAGGGAAGAAATGGAAGTGTAATATCGTAAGGTTCTTGTACTATATGTGACGTGTTATATATCAATCACTTGAAAGTAAAATCCAATAAGTAAAGAGTATATATGGATCATTCTCACTTTGTATGCTTCCAATATGCACAAATTTCAGTTACATTGGTTAAATAACACCAGTGCCCCCAACAACACAGTTCAAATTTTAGTTGCTACAGTACATTAACTGTAATTGCATAAAGTACAGACTTTGTTGCTAGCTCTTCAATCCACAAATAACTACATAAATAGCAAATGTGCATTATGACCTGTGGCCATCACATCACTTCTTCCAAAGTTTGTCAGTGATTGGTCACCGTGCAGCTGTTAGTCACTTCATGCACAGACAGCAAAGCATGTAGTTGTGCTAACTCCATGAAGCCCAGTGATAAACCTAAGCAATGTTTTACAAAAATCAGTAAGAAAAAGAGAAAATTGGCCAACAAAGATGAGGGTGCAACAAAGAAATGGAAAGTGAGAATACTGGAAGTGAAATTCAAATGCAATGTATATGGAGTCACAGAAGAAATGGTTGATCATGGGAATGTGGACACCATTCCAAAGTCTCTAGATACACAACCAGAGGAACCTAGTGAAGGCAAACTTATTAACATAAATGAGGAAAGTGATTGTGATGAAAAGGATGAAGATGTTCCAGAAGTGATGCCAGAAAAAAGAATTTAAAAAACCTTCACATTAAAGGAGCTCTTAGAGATATTTCATGACATTGAAAACATAAAGGATAAAATGTTGGAAATGGATTCAGACTTTGAAAGGACCATGACAATTCACCAAGGCATAGAAAAGATGCTTGCTCCACGTCATAAGTTATACAGTGAGAACAAGTGCTTATTGTTCAGACTACTTTGATAAGTTTTTCTTAATTAAACTTTTAAATTTTGACATAATTATACATTCACATGCAGTTGTGAGAAATAACATAGTGATCCAGTGTACCCTTTACCCAGTTTCCCATCAGTTTCCATCACTACAATCCCTCATGTTGCCCTTTCATAGTTATACCCACTTTCCTCCCATGTCCCCTTCACTCCTGGTAACCACTAAGCTGTTCTCCATTGCTATAATTGTGACATTTCGAGAACATTATATAAATGGTATCATAGAGTATGTAACCTCTCGAGATTGGCTTTTTTCATTCAGTGTATAATTTTATGGTAATCCATCCAAGTTGCTGCATATATTGATAGTTTGTTTCTTTTTATTGCTAAGTATTAATATTAATAGTATTTCATTGCTAAGTATGAATATTAATAGTATTAATAATAATATTAATAGTATTTCAACCCAGACATCTGGGTTGTTTACCACTTGGGTTTTTACAAACAGAGCTACTCTAAATATTTGTGTACAGGTTTTTTGCGTGAACACAGCTTTCATTTGTCCCACACAAACAACCAGTAGTGCAATTGCTGGGTCACATGGTAGTTGCATGTTTAGAGTTTTAAGAACTGCCAAACTATTTTTCAAAGTGGCAGTACCATTTTGCATTCTCAACAACAATGTACAAATGGTCCAATTTATCTGCATCATTGCCTACAACGTTGTTGGCGCTATTTTTTATTTTAGCCATTCTGCTAGATGTGTAGTGATATCTCCTTTTGGTTTTAATTTGCATTTCCCAATG
The DNA here is from genome assembly GCA_963575035.1 of Avahi laniger. Classification (NCBI taxonomy): domain Eukaryota; kingdom Metazoa; phylum Chordata; class Mammalia; order Primates; family Indriidae; genus Avahi; species Avahi laniger. The sequence goes on from CAUYSK010006181.1 coordinate 3,821, forward strand.
GCTGTCCCTAATGTTGAACAGCTTTTCATGTGCTTATTGAGTATTTGTATATCTGCTTCAGTGAAATGTCTTTTCATATCTTTTACCCATTTTCTAATTCAATCATTTTTGGTTTTATTTTTCACTACTGAGTTTTGAGAGTACTTTGCATATTCTAGATATAGAATATCTTTTGCTGGGTATGTGGTTTCTTCCAGTCTATAGCTTATCTTTTAATATTCTAAACATGGTCTTTCAGAGCACAAAAATGTTTAATTTAGATGAAGTCCAATTCATCAATTTTTTCTTTTATGCATCATGCTTTTGGTGTCAAGTCTAAGAACACTGTCTACTCCTAGATACTGAAGATTTTCTCCTGTTTGTTTCCTAAAAGACTCATAGTTTTACATTATACATTTAAATCCATGATACATTTTTAGTTAACTTTTGTACAACTTGTGAGACTTATGTCAAGGTTTATTTTTGTGGACACATCAAGAAAATGGTGAAATAGAAGTTTTCAGTGCTCGTTCCCTCGTAGAAACGTCAATGTGAACAATTTGAAGGTATGCAAAATATTCCTTCACAAGAGCTAAGGAATCCAGGTGAGAGATTACAGCACCCGTGTATAGCACAGAAATTTTAAAAGACACATTGAAGGCAGTAGAAAGGACAGCTTCACTTTATCGATGTCACCCCTCTTCCAAACCCAGAAAGCACAGCATGGAGAGAGATACCCTCTACTAGGGGAAGGAGAAAGAATGGTCACCTGATTTTGCCATGGACCCCAGCAGCAGACTACCCCAGTGAAACCTGGTGTCAGGTCAGCCCCTGAGAGCCCAGGCTCCAGGCAAGCCTCTTGCGGCCCCAGACAACAGGCTCTTCACCACCCACCCCTATCCCCCTCATGGCCCCAGGCTTCAGCAGACCCAGGGGCCAGGCCTGCTTCCATGGACCCAGCCTTCAGGCTTGCCCCCATACAACCAAGAGCAAGGCCAAGCCAAGATGCATCCCCACAGGCCCAGGTGCCAGACCTGCTCCAGAACCAGGCTGCCCCCACAGACTGAGGCTCAAGGCCTGCCCCAGCACCAGGTCAGCCCCATGGGCCCAGGCTTCAAGCCAATCCCTACAGACACAGGATTCAGGCTTGCCCCCAGGGCTTAGATTCCAGGCCCACCCTTGCAGACTCAGGCACCGGGCCAGCCTGCCTGAGGATGCCAACAAAAAGCCTGCTTGCACACCCTACCAGACAATTCACCCAGAATCTATGGATGGGCTGACTAGTGAAGGACCTTAAAAAAAGAAGGAAATCCTGTCATTTATGACAACATGGATGAACCTGGAGGACTTTATGCTAAGTGAAATAAGCCAGGCACAGAAAGACAAATACTATTAATACATAGTCTTACTTATATGTGGAGTCTAAAAATGTTGAACTCATAGAAGCAGAGAGTACAATGGTGGTTACCAAAGGCTGGGGGAGGGGATGGGGAGCTGTTGGTCAAAGGGTACAAAATTTCAGTTACGCAGGATGAATAAGCTCTGAAAGTCAAATATACAGCTTGGTGAGGATAGTTAATAATACTGTATTATATACTTGAAATTTGCTCACAGAATACATATTAAATGTTCTCACCATATACACAAAAATGGTAACTATGTGAAGGATGGATAAGTTAATTAGCTTCATTTTGGTAATCATTTCACAATGTGTACATATATCAAAATATCACATTATACACTGTAAATATATATAATTTTTATTTGTCAATTATACCTCATAAAGCTGGAAAAAGGGTTCATTGTTTTGCCCATGGATGTTTGATTGCCGTAGCACCATTTGTTGAAAAGGCTATCTTCCATTGAATTGCTTTTGCACTTTTGTCAAAAATTAGGTGGGCATCTTTTTGTGGATCTACTTCTGGTTCTCTATTCTGTTCCATTTATGTACGTGTATATCGCTCCTCCAAAACCACACAATCTTGATTACTATAGCCCTATAATCTATGTCTACAAAATATTTTGCTTAAATTTTGCTAGGAACTTCATTAAATCTGTATATTAATTTGGGAACAATTGACATCTTTGTTGATTCTTCTAATTCATGAGCGCATATGTCTCTACATTTATATGGCTCTTCTTTGATTTCATTCTTTAGCATTGTATAGTTTTCAGCAGATAAGTTTTGTACATGTTTTGCTAGATTTATACCCAAGTATTTAATTTCTTGGGCAATTCTAAATGGTATGGTATTTTTAATTGTGTTGTCAGTATGTTCATTGGCAACATATAAGAATATATTGGTTTTTATATGCTTGTCTTGTAACCTATGACCTTGCTGAACTTACTTATTAATTCTAAGAGATTTTTTTGTACACTCCTTGGAGTTGTTCTACATAGACAATTATGTCATCTACAAATAGAGAGAGTTTTATTTCTTCCTTTCCTATCTGTATGCCTTTTATTTCCTTTTCTTGACTCATTGCACTGGTTAGAACTTCCAGTACTATGCTGAGTGATGATCAGTGAGAACATCTTAGCCTTGTTTCCAGTCTTAGAGGGAAATAATTCAGTCTTTCACCATTAAGTATAATTTTAGCTGTAGGTTTTTTGAAGATGCCCTTTATAAAGTTGAGGAAGTTTCCCACTATTCCTTATTTTATTTTATATTATTTTATTATTGAGATATAATTAATATATCCTAAAATTCACCTTTCTAAAGTGTATGTTTCAGTGGTCTTTTAGTCTGTTCACAAGGTTGTACAATCATCATCAATGAATCATTCCAGAAAATCTTCAACAGCTCATAAAGAAGCCTCGTAACCATTAGCAGCAATCACTTTCCTTTCCCTCTACTCTCAGCCCCTTAGAACCACACATCTATTCTCTGTCTATATATTTGCCTATTCTGGACATTAAATACAAATGCTATTTTACAATATATTGTCTTTTGTGTCTGGCTTCTTTCACTTAGTATGTTTTGAAGGTTGATTCACGTTGTAGCATGTATCAGTACTTCATTTGATTTAATGGTTGAGTAATATTTCATTGTATGAATATACCACATTTTCTTTATCAATCCATCAGCTGACAGATATTTAAGTTGTTTCCACTTTTTGGTTATTATGAATAATGTTGATATGAACATCAGTGTACAAGTTTTTGTGCGAGCTTATGTTTTCAATTATCTTGGGTCTATACCTAGGATTTGAATTGCTGGGTCACATGGTTACCCTATGTTTGACTTTTTGAGGAACTGCCTAACTATTTTCCAAAGAAGATAAGCAATTTTATACTCTCATCAGCAATTTATGAGTGTTCCAATTTCTCCACATCTACACCAACACTTGTTATTGTCCATGGTTTTTCTTTTTTTGTTATAGCCATTATAGTAAGTGTGAAGTGGTATCTCATAATTTTGATTTATATTTCCCTAATGACTAATGATATTGAGTATCTTTTCATGTGCTTATTGTCCATTTGTATATGTTCTCTGGAGCTGTGTCTATTCAAATCATTTGTTTATTTCCTTACTTCAGTTATTGTTAGAATTATAAGAGTTTTCCATATACTCCAGATACTAAACTCTTATCAGATCTATTATTTGCAAGTATTTTCTTAAAGTCTGTGAGTTGTCTTCTCACTTTCTTCACAGTGTCCTTTGGAGCACAAAAGTTTTTAATTTTGATGATGTCCTGCTTATGCTTGTGCTTTAGCTATCACATCTAAGAAACTGTAGCCTAATCCAGGTCACAAATTTTACATCTATAATTTCTTCTAAGAGTTTTATAGTTTTATCTCTTACATTCAGGTCTTTAATCCATTTTGAATTAATTTTTTATTATCATTTTTTAAATTTGGAAAGTAGCCTTTAAAAAATTAACAGCTTTATTATGATATAATTCATATACAATATAATTAATTCGCCCACTTCGAGTGTAGAATTCAATGGTGTTTTTAGTCCATTTTTTGTTGCTTATAACAGAACACCTGAAACTGGTAACTTATAAGGGAAAGAAATTTATTTTTTAAAATTATGGAGAGTGAGAAGTCTAAAGTCGAGGATCCAGATCTATTAAGAGTCTTCTATTTTTTTTTTTTTTTTGAGACAGAGTCTCCCTCTGTTGCCCTGGCTAGAGTGCGGTGGCATCAGCCTAGCTCACAGCAACCTCAAATTCCTGGGCTCAAGTGATCCTTCTACCTCAGCCTCCCAGGAGCTGGGACTATAGGCATGTGCCACCATGCCTGGCTAATTTTTTTCTATATATTTTTAGTCGTCCGACTAATTTGTTCCTGTTTTTAGTGGAGACGGGGATCTCGCTCTTGCTCAGCCTGGTCTCGAACTCCTGACCTCAAGGGATCCTCCCGTCTCGGCCTCCCAGAGTGCTAGGATTACAGGTGTGAGCCACCACGCCTGGCCTGGTAAGAGATTTCTTGCTGGTCGGGACTCTGCAGAGTCCCAAGGCGGTACAGGAAATCACATGGCTAGGGAGCTGAGTATGCTCACATGCTTGCTCAGGTCTCTCTTCCTCTTACAAGACCACCAGTTCCATTCTCATGATAACCCATTAATTCATTAATCCATGAATGGATTAATTCTCTTAATTGGGGATTAAGGTTCCAATACATAAAATTTGAGAGTCACATTCAAACCATAGAAAATCGTTTTCGGTATATCCACAGACTTTTGCATCCATCACTGCAATCAACTGTAGAATATTTTCATCACCCCAAGAAGAAACTAAGTACCCATTAGCAGCCTCTCCTCATTCCCCCCCACACTCCTCCCCCAGCCCTGGGCAACCACCAATCTGCTTTCTGTCTCTACCTATTTGCTTATTCTGGACATTACATATAAATGGAATCCTGCAATATGTGGTCCTTTGCGACTGACTTCATTCCCTTACCATATTTGTTCTTTCACTTAGCATGTTTTCAAGGTTCATTCATGTTGTAACATGTATCAATAATTCATTTCCTTTTGTTGGTGAGTTATATTTCATTGCATGAATGTATCACATTTTATTTATCCATTCATCAGTTGATAGACATTTTAATTATTTCCATTTTATAATGTTGCTATGAATATTCATATACAACTTTTTGTGTGGACTTAAATTTTCATTTCTCCCGGGTACATACCTTGGAGTGGAAATGCTGGTTCATATACAAAACCCTGTCTTTAACCTTCTGAGGAAGTGCCACACTATTCTCCGAAGAAGCTAATCCATTTGATAGTTCCCCTAGCAATGTTTAAGAGTTCCAATTTCTCCTCATGCTCACTATCACCTGTTCTTATCTGTCTTTTTTTTTTTTTTTTTGAGACAGAGTCTCACTCTGTTGCCCCGGGTAGAGTGCCGTGGTGTCAGCCTAGCTCACAGTAACTTGCAACTCCTGGGCTCAAGCAATCCTCCCGCCCCAGCCTCCCGAGTAGCTGGGACTACAAGTATGCGCCACCATGTCCAGCTAATTTTTTTCTATATATTTTTAGTTGTCCGGATAATTTCTTTCTATTTTTAGTAGAGATGGGGTCTCGCTCTTGCTCAGGCTGATCTCGAACTCCTGAGCTCAAACGATCCACTCACCTCGGCCTCCCAGAGTGCTAGGATTACAGGCGTGAGCCACCACACCCAGCCTCTTGCCTGTCTTTTGATTATAGCTATCCTAGTTGAAATAAGAAGGTATCTCATTGTAGTTTTGGTTTGTGTTTCCTTGGTAGCCAGTGACATTGAGCATCTTTTCACATACTTGTTGATCATATACATATTCTTTGGAGAAATATCTATTCAGACCCTCTGGCCATTTTAAAATTAATTTTTTTATTGTTGAGTTATAAGAGTGCTTTATATAGTAAAGACACAAGTTCCTTATTAGATATATGATTTACACATTTTTTGTCCCATTCTGTGGGTTGTCTTTCACTTTCTTACGGTATCCTTTGAAATAAAAAAGTTTTAAATTCTGATAATACCAATTGATTTTTTTCTTTTGTTGCTTGTCCATTTGGTGTCATATAAGAAATGATTGCTAATCCATGTACACTAGATTTACACCTATATTTTCTTCTGAGAGTTTTATGATTATAGGCTCTTGTATTTGGATCTTATTTCCATTTTGAGCTAATTTTTGTATATGATGTGAGGTAAGGATCCAATTCTTTTTCATGTGGATATCCAGTTGTCCCAGCACCATTTATTGAAAAGGCTATTCCTTCCAAATTGAATTGTCTTGGCACCCTTGTTAAAAGATCAACAGACTGTAAATTTTAGAGTTTATTTCTGAACTCTCAATTCTACTCCATTGATCTATGTCTATCTTTGAGCCAATACCACACTGTCCTGATTACTATAGCTGAATAGTATATTTGATGTGTGAATTCTTCAACTTTGTTCTTCTTTTTCAAGATTGTTTTGGCTGTGTTGATTCCCTTGAATTTCCATATGAATCTTAGGTCTTCCTTGTTAGTATAGTGGTGAATATCCCCACCTGTCCATACGAATTGTAGGATCAGCTTGTCAATTTCTGTAAAAACAAAACCAGCTGAGATTTTGGTAGAAATTGCCTTGAACATGTAGATCAACTTGGTTTGGAATCTATTTCATGGCATGTATTTCTCCATTTTTTCCCTTTCAACCTTTTTTCTTCCTTATGTTTTTTGTATGTTTCGGTAAATAACTGGTTGTACTTTTCGTGAGTCCGGTCTGATAATCTTTGTTCCTTTTAGCTATTTAAATATTTGAGTTAAATCTACCATCTCATTTCTGTGTTATTAGTCCCCTCTTTGTTCACCTTTTTGTTCCTTTTTTCTTGTCTTTTCTTATCCCACAGTTTCCCTCTTTCCTAATTTCAAGGTTATTTCCCCTAATTCTTTTTTGATGGTTATCTTTGAAACTGCAATATGAAAACTTATAAAAAATTAAAACTAATCAAGATTCTATTTCCAGACAAGAAAAGGACCTTTAAATACTGTATTCATTTATTGCTCCCTCTCAGTTTAGGTTAATGGCATATTTAATTTTATTTTTATTTATTTCAAAATATTAAGGGGGTATAAATGTTTTAGGTTACATGGATCATTTTTGTAATGCTTGAATACTGGCTACAGGTGTGCCAGTCACCCAAATAGTGTTCATAGTACCCATTAGGTTGGTTTATTCCCCTGATTTCCTGGTTGCTTTCTACTGGGTTTTACTTCTCTCTGTGCACATGTATGCTCATCAGTTAGTTCCAATTTAATAGTGAGTACACATGGTGTTTGTTTTTCCATTCTTGAGATACTTCACTTAGGATAATGGTCTCTAGCTCCATCCAAATTGTTGCAAGAGGCATTAATTCATCCTTCTTCGTGGAGAAGTGGTATTCCATGGCATACATATACCACATTTTGTTAATCCACTCATGAATTGATGGGCATTTGGGTTGATTCCACATCTTTGCAATTGTGAATTGTGCTGCAATAAACATTCGAGTGCAGGTGTCTTTTTGATAAAATGACTTATTTTCCTTTAGGTAAATACCCAGTAGAGGGATTGCTGGATTGAATGGTAGGTCTACTTTTAGTTCTTTGAAGAATCTCCATATTGTTTTCCATAGAGGTTTTACTAATTTACAATCCCACCAACAGTGTATAAACATTCCTTTCTCTCTACATCCATGCCAGCATCTATTGTTTTTGGACTTTTTAATAAATGCCATTCTAACTGGGGTAAGATGATACCCTGATGGCAATTATGGCAACAACAAAAATTAATAAATGGGATTTGATTTAACTAAAAAGCTTCTGTACCGCTAAGGAAACAATCAACAGAACAAATAAACAACCTGCAGAATGGGAGAGCATATTTGCAAGCTACACATCTGATAAAGGGCTAATAACTGGAATTTATAAAGAACTCAAGAAAATCAGCAAGAAAAAATGAAAAACTCTATTAAAAAGTGGGCAAAAGGCATGAACAGAAACTTCTCAAAAGAAGAAAGACAAATGGCAAATAAACATGAAAAAATGCTCAATGACAATAATCATTAGGGAAATGCAAATTAAAACCACAATGAGATATCACCTTATCCCAGTGTAACACAAGGGTAGGTATTTGTGTATCTAATCATACCTAAGCATAAAAAAATATGATATAAAAGATAAAAAATGGTATACCTATATAGCACACTTACCATGAATGAAGCTTGCAGAACTGGAAGTTGTTCTGGGCGAGTCAGTGAGCGAGTGGTGAGTGAATGTGAAGGCCTAGGACATTACTGCACACTACCGTAAACTTTATAACACTGTGCACTTAGGCTACACTAAATTTAATTTTTAAATTTTCTTTCATCAATAATAAACTTAGCTTACTATAACTTTATTAACTTTTAAATTTTTGACTCTTTTAAGAACATTTAGCTTAAAACACAAACACATTTTACAGCTGTACAAGAATATTTTCTTTTTTATAGCCTTATTCTATAGACTTTTTTCTATTTTTAAATTTTTTACTTTTAAACTTTTTTGTTAAAAACTGAGACTTTTTTTCAGCATATTATGGGGGTACAAATGTTTAAGTTATGTATGTTGCCCTTACCCCTCCTCCCCTCCAAGTCCGAGCTTCAAGCGTGTCCATCCCCCGGATAGTGCACATCTCACTCTTTGTGTATGCCCTCCTCTCCCCCCTGTCCAACATCCAATAGATGTTATTCTTATATGTGCACTTATGTGTTGATCAGTTAATACCAATTTGATGGTGAGTACATGTGGTGCTTATTTTTCCATTCTTGGGATACCTCACTCAGTAGAATGTCTTCTAGCTCTATCCAGTAATATACAAGAGGTGCTATATCACCATTGTTTCTTAAAGCTGAATAATACTCCATGGTATACATATACCACATTTTATTAATCCACTCATGTATTGATGGACACTTGGGTTGTTTCCACATGTTTGCAATTGTGAATTGTGCTGTTATAAACATTCAGGTGCAGGTGTCTTC